>PVJX010017135.1:0-38964 GCA_004027295.1 Dolichotis patagonum | reverse complement strand
TATGCTCAGCAACTCCTTTACTAAGGTTGTTATTTCTATCTTTACCTGGGAGAGTACTTCTAATTTGATTTCCTCTTGGCCTCATGGAGTTATTTTTTAATTTCATTTGCCATATTTTCAGAGATTCCTGGTGTGTTACCTTTGGGGTCCTCTAGTTCATTGTCTCCTGTATTTGCACCTGTAGCACTGGATGTTTGAGGTTGCATTCTGCCCTTTCATTTTGCCATTTTCCTCTTTCAGGATAGTGTTTGGTTCTTCAGAACCATTAGTGTGAACTATTGGTAGTGTGTATCTTGGTGTCCTATTCTGAGGCTGATGTTTGTCCAGTTGCTGGGTCCCACAATAAATAGGTTGGCCAGTCACCTGGATCCCTGCTGCAGGGCCTGTTGGGTGAGTCCTGTATTCTTCCTGGGCTGATAAGCTTAGTAGTATTGATGTGGGGCAGCTTTTAGTTCCTACTAGTACTTTATCTTTGGGTTATTCCAGGTCATCAAATCTCCCTGTCTATAGTGTTTGTGTTGGCTGAGGCCCTACTGTGTCCCTATTGTGTGCCTGTGTGCCTCATAAGCCCTTTTGATTTTCTTCAAGTTGGTGGAGTCCTTTTTGACACACCCCTACCGTGCCTGATGTTTTCTGTGTGTAGGAAGGGGTCACATTCACTCTTGTCAGACTTACCAAGGTCTTACAGTTAGAGGGAGCTTTACTACTGGACCTATTTATCCACTGTACACCTCTATTTGTGGGCATACTCACCACACTGACTAGAGGCCAGCTTAGAATTTTGTTGAGGTGAGGTAGTCACTTAATCTCCCTTCAAGGTAACACAGTAGTCCACTGTAGTCCAATGTTCCCCTGGGCACAGTTTCAAGTTTTCCCAGTGCATTCCGGAATCCCACCACTGCCTCTGCCTGAGTGTGCCCAGTCAGGGCCCAGGGTGGGTTCCCAGCCAGCTGGCTCCCTGTGGTTGGTGGAGAAGTCCAGTTAGGCCCTCTGATCCCTCTCACATGCCTTGGGGTGGTTTCAGATGCAAGGCGTGGTATGACTGCCTGGGTGCCGAATTTGGAGTTTGTCCCATGCATGTTGGGGTTCTGCCCGCCACTGGAGCTCAGGCAGCCAGGGTCCAGGGTGGGTTCCCGGCCAATCAGCTGCCTGGAGTTCGCTGACTAGTCCAGCTAGGCCTGCCTGATCCCTCTCATGTGCCTTGGGGTAGTATTAGATACAGGGCATGGTCTTACTGCTTGGGCGCCAAATTTGGAGTTTGTCCCATGGGCGTTGGGGTTCCACCCACCCCTAGAGCTAGCACAGCCAAGGCCCAGGGTGGATTCCCAGCCAGCCGGCTCCATGCTCTTCTTGACTTCATTGTTTGTGTTGAGAAATCTTATGTGTGATTCTGATAGGCTTTCCTTTATAGGTGATCGGTCCCTTTTCTCTAGCAGCTTTTAATATTCTGTTCTTACATTAGATTTCTGGAATGTTGATTATTATATGTCTGTGTGTATTTTTCTTTTGGTTATGGTTATTTGGAGTTCTCTGTGCTTCACTGATCTGTATGTCAGTTTCCATTCTTATGTTTGGGAAATTTTCATCTATTACTTCTGTAAATAGCATCTTCATATTGTTTGTGTTGTCACCTTCCTTTTCATTTATAGCTGTCAATCTTATGCTGTTTTTCTTTGCATCATCTTGCAGTTGTTGGATTGTTATTTCCTGGTTCCTTGTAATTGTTAAAAGATCTTTCCTTTCCTGTTCACTAGCTGCAATCTTGTCTTCGAGGTCTGATATTCTATCTTCACTATCTTCAAAGTTCCAACTTTCGATGGAATTTCTTTGCCAATGCTTGATGGAATTTTTCATTTCCCATATTATCTGTTTGAATCTTCTTCATCCATTCTGTTTTCTATATTGTTCATTCAGAGTTTCCAGCTGTTGGCATTGTTCCTCTAACTTTAACTATGTCTGCTTTACATGTGTTTAGTATTTCTTTCATTGCATTTATCATTTCTTTTTTTTACCTGGGAGACTATTTCTGATTTGAGTTCTTTTATAACTTCCTGGAGTTGTTTCTTTACTTCAGTTGTTATGTTTTCAGGAATTTCAGTGTATGGCTTATATTTTCTTCTGTGTCCATGTCTCCTAGGCTTCCTTGGGTTGGGCTGGAAGTTTGAGACTGCATTTTGCTGTTTCATTTTGTCATATTCCTATATTTCTGGGTTTTGAGTGATGTGTCAAAGCTTCCCCCATACTCTGGGAATGACCTGGCCTACTTTTGTCTCTTGGGGCAGACTGCAGGCAACTAACTGCTAGCCACTTGGAGTTCCCTGGGTTTGGGCCAGTTAGGCCTGCAGGGACTCCTATGCATCCTTCCTTCAGGTGATTTCAGAAATGGGGTGTGGTTTTACCACCTGGGAGCAAAGTTCCAAGTCTTCCCTGTGTGCTGGAATTCAACCTGCACCTGTTCAGGGCCTGGGACTGGATTCTGGACCCTGCTAGCTGCTTGGAGTTCTCTGAGTGTGTCCAGTTAGGTGTAAGGGTACCTAGGGTGATTTCAGATGCAGGGCATGGTCTTACTGCCTGGGAGTAAAGTTCCAACATATCCCTGTGCACTGAGATTCAATCTGCACATGCGTTCAGGTTCTGGACTAGATTCCATGCCCTGCTAGATCTTTTTCTTTATTTTTAATAGTTGCTTCTTCCAATCATGTTATTCATTAAATACATCACTTTTATATTGCTTTGAAATATTTAATAGTATGAAAAAAGACTGCTAAAATGATTTATTTTTTGTTTTCACTTAAAATCAAATACCATTTTTTGTGCCAGGGATTTAGCTCAGTGGCTTAAATACCTGCTTTGCAAGCACGAGGTCATAAGTTCAATCCCCGGTACCAAAAAATATTTTTAAAAATACCATTTTTCTATTGTGTAATAAATTTGAAATAGCATCTAATTATTTTCATGTAAAATCTATAATTTCAGTAGTTTGGTATGTGTGCATGTTTTAAAATATGTTTAAATATTTGTAGAGAGATAGTTTAAGTATAACTGAGAGTATGAAATCAAAATAATACAATGGAATATTAGAACACAAGGTAGTATACTACTTAATTTTGAGTAATGGACTATACAATCTGATACATAAGATATTTTCATGTATTTCTTTAGTTCTTTATCTACGAAAGAACTCCAGTTTAATGTATTATTAGTTTATTATATTCAGTATATTATTTAGTATATTATTAGTTTAGCATATTATTTATACTCTATATAAGTATATAGTATATATAATATACTATATAATATAGTATATTATTACATACTATATAGTATATAATATATACTATATAGTATATATTATATACTATATAGTATATATTATATATACTAGATAGTATATTATATATATACTATATATAGTATATTATAGTATATAATAATATAGTATATTATTAGTTTAGTATATTATTAGTTTTTCTTAATGCTAGGACAAAATACCTGACATCATTAAGTTAAAGGATGAAAGATTTATTTTAGGTCACAGTCTGTCGAGCTTTCATCCATAGTCAGCTGGCTACAAGGAGGGCAGCATGTTAGATTGGCACAGCAGAGGAAAAAGTGCCCCTAGCATGGCAGACAGGCAATAACAAAATCTTTTTCTTTCCCTTTCCATCCACCTCACAAAGCTATGGTTGGCACCACACACACACAGAGCGGGTTTGCATGAAATCCTCTTCATGAAATCCATCATTCACACTTAGAACTATGCTAAAACAATCAATTAGGGGACTAATTCAATACCATACACCAATGATCCAGTATCACACACCCATAATCCAGTTACTGCCAAAGGCTCTATTTGTGAGAACATGAGGCTTTTGGTGGGGGGAGACATCTAAATATAAATGATAATAATTTACCTCTGTACTATTCATGAATTACAGAACTTCAAGATAATTCTTCTTGTTATTCTGTTTTCTACTACCACCTCAGTAGGTACTACTGCCACCTATTAAGGACACCAAAAATATTTCTTGAATTTATAAATTCATTTGAATTCAGGGAACCTCTCCATGTGGTCATTGAATCAGTGTTTTATTATCTAAAACATTGAACAAACATTTTTGATGCTCTTTATATTGTATCTGTTCTGGCACATATATTCTAGCACATATTTTAAGATTTTATATAATATTTACACAATAGATTAAAATATGAAAAATAGTAATTTGGAATTTTGCAACAGTTAATTCTTAGGATTTTATTTTATTTTATTTTTTGATAGTGGAGATCAAACTCATGACCTCATACTTTCCAGGCAGGCACTTGTGCCACTAAGCTAAATACTCAGCCACTTAGAATTCTTATGATTTTGATAGTGCAAAATTGTTGAGAAAGGCCACACGACAGTAAACAATGAAAAAATGTATTGCTGAGTCATTGGATAGTAAGATTACCAATTGTTTGCAAATGAACTGTAGTTATGTTACAGGAAAGACAGAAATTACTTTTTGGAACTTAAAATTGAATCATAGCTTGAGAGGTCAATAAAAATTAAATCATCATCATGGAAGGGGGTCAAACTGAGAGAAAGAGAAGGCTTAAGTGGAAGGGTGGAAAATTTAAATATTCTGAATCAGATAAATGAGATTAGGTCATTGGAAAGGGGGATATCACTCAAAAATGCATGGATATGACAAGTATAGGAAGGAAGTTTGATCTTTCTGCAAGAACTGTAGAATTCATATAATCAGATGACACACAAGAATGTTGCACTGGCAAATTCTATGTCATCCATGTGCTTTAAAGAACAATTGCAGTGTAAAAAAATGAAAATAAGCCTAAAGTACAATTTAGTTGGACACTAACTATATTGAAGTGAAGCCAGTGGGGAGATATAAGTAAAGAATGAAAAATGTCATCATGAGAATTTCTCTTTTGAAATCAAAAACCATGGTTGTGTCTTAAATGTGTTGGAGAAATAAGCCAAAAGGGAGAAACTGACAATATAATGCAAAGAGTAATTGATTAGAAAATATTAAGGAAAGATGAGAAATGAGTAAGATAGCATGAAGTGGAGTTTTAAAAAAGAAGTAAAAGTAATTATTTTGAGACAAAGGAACAGAAGTCAGTGTGATAAACATTCTAAGAAATGTTGGCATAGAAAAAGGGGAAGTAGATTTTAAAGAGAATTTTGCTAGTGAAGAGTCCAGATTCTTTTGTTTTAGTAATTGAGGGGCAACTTGGAAGACAGAGAACCATATAATGTATCAATAAACCTTCCGTGATTTCTGGAACCAGCAATTACTATGAGACTTGCAACATATTAACTTCTCCTAACCTCTTTCATTCTCATGTTTTTCTGTTCTAAAATGAGGCTATGAAAATGAGGTTGTGATGAACACAAAAATATGATGCCCAGATTCTCCATCAAAGGACTTGTTGAATTGTTTACTTAGTGACATATGCAGGCTGCACTGAACTGGCAGCCCTTTGAGGACTTCCTCAGCTGTAGAAAGGTTGGTCACCCAAGGCCAAGTATTTTGAGTGAGTGCCCAATTTCAGTGTTTGAAAGAAACAAAGGCTCAGGCTCAACAGTGTTGGGCTAATGCGAACCAACTGTGGTGAGCTATTTTATTTTCAGAATTATCTGTGCATTTGTCAGCAATGAAGTTTGGCCTGCTGTTTAGCTGGGTTTCTTTCTTGCCAGTCTTGGTGTCTCCACCTGTCCAGTAGGTTGAATCCAAGGCAACTCTTATAAAACTCTGTCTCAAGCCACATCTGGAAAACCAGAGTTGTCATTTAAGTTTCTGTGCAAATACAAAAAAAAATAATGAAACTTTTATACTGAATAGGTTCTCATAATCATAATAGATGTAGTTTATTTATAACTCCCATTTCATAAAAAGTCAGGCCATATTTTTGAATATTCTAAAATTATTCATTTTAACAAAATAAACATTTCATAGACACAGTTATTTTGCTCTATTTCATAACATGGTCCCTGATGTTCTGATAATGTTTTCTCACATGTGTGAGTGAGTAACTTTGGAAGGTTTCCTATACATGTGCTCTTTGATTAGAGCTTTTATACTGAGAACAGCAGCTGGCCTTATTTTAGGTCAAGTTTGTCACTATTATTAGAAATCAGTCTCTGCTAAGAGAAACTATTCTGTGTTTAACTTGCAGCTCTTCTGAGACATGATAAGGAATCTCTTTGTAACTGGAAATATGACAGCAGCAGGTATCCAAGGAGAATTGTGAAGTACATAGAGATGGTGTGACCCAATAGTGACAGCTACTTGATCCTTTTTGAGAACAGAGTGGTAGCAACCCAGTTAATCAGCCTCCTATATGGATTTCATACTTACACTAAACTGTGGTTTTTCTGACAGTGGAAGTTTTCTTTCTTTTGCTTTAGTCATTGTGCTAAAGATTTGTTGCCAGTAGCAATCCATTCAGGTGCAGTGCTTAGTGCTTCAAGAGCTACAGCCTCCCTGAAGTGAATGGAGATTCATAGCTGATAGCAAACCATTGTGAGAATGAGTTCACATTCACATCAGCAATAACTCCATTCAAAGGACCAGCAGTTCAGTCTGATAGTGTCCTCCTGAGAAGAATAGCTTTGCATTTAAGCTCTAGGATGTGATGTGATGTGATGTGATGACAAACTGGGAAATGGTTTCTCTGTCAGTATTTCTTAGCGCATATGCTTTGGATGGTTATGACCTATCTCTACTACATAAATCATCTCAAAAGTTAACTTTAAGCCTCATGCTGAAATGTATCTGCTGGAAACAATCTGCAATTGATAAAAGAGTTAGGTTAACATGGTGTGGTTTGTTTTTGTTGTAAAACTCTAGTCGGTGTAGTTTCACTTCTTTTTGACATTTCCCACTGTCTTTGGTTTGATTTCATGAAATGGACAAAGGACTTGAGTGAAACAGTAGTTTAGGCTGCAAATGTGTTGGAAAAACAAAATACATCATTTGATTTTGTGTGACTTATCCATGAAAGCTTTCTCTACTGATTAAATGAACCAACAATTTGCTTTAAATTTTCGAGAGGTGAAAGTTTGAACTGTGTGTGCACAATGAATGAATGATTTTTTCAAAATAGTCAAATCAATTAATTAATTTGTAGAAGGAAAAGTCAGCAAAATAGTCCACTTAGGAGGCCCAGAATTCCTGTTAACCCTAAACATGAATGAGCCACATGTTTTTGGAAATCAATATAAATTACTAGATGATTCTTCCAAATCAAAAATCTAAAAATTTGCCTATTCATTTTATGTTTTCTATTTTTCTTTTTGCATCATAATTTGACTGGCAATTTCATGAACATTTGCATAGAAAATGTTTAATTTTTCTCTTCATATAAAATAAACTTAAAAAGAATATAATGTAAAAATTAAATCCCTGTTCCCTTTTTTGTCTAGAGCTGACCTTACAGTGTCCCCAACACAGTAACAAAGGTTACAGATCTCTTCAATATGTGTTGAAACTAATGTCTGCATATTCACCCTCAAGAATATAATTTGTTTTCTTAATGGAAGAGTATGCTTCCATTTCTGCACCTTGATTCTTTTACTTAACTAAATATCTTTGATAAATAAATAAAACAGTTAAATGCTACTACATTATCTAGAAATGTTTTTAAATCACTCTTAATCCTCTTTTAATTTCTGATTCTATTTATCTCTTCAAATAAAAAGTTTGTCATAGATAAAAATCATTCCTTAAAGAAAAGATTGTGGCTCTGCTGACATAGACATGGATTTCATTTTTCATGAGAAATTCCATTTAAAATATTGACTGATAAAAGAGGATTTGGCAGCAGTTATCCACGTTAGTGTTTTAATTCTGTATGATATTATTATGTACCATTACATGCATTCCTGTTGAGAGGGTACCAGTTCTGTATCAGGCATTTAATTAAATGATAAGGATTGGAAAAGAAAGAATCATAAAATGCTGTTTTGGTAAAGGTGGTTCAAAGACCAAAGAAGAAGGAGACCAGATTTTAAAAATGCAATTTATTAATATATTAAATATACACATATGACAAATTAGCTCAAAACTTAGGAACATTCATGATTCCTAAGTTAGGTAATTTATAACAGAAGGTAACAATTGACTATTGTGCAACAAAAATAAGTTTTCTGGGGAAAAAAAGGCATAAAGTGGTTTTCCAGGTGGCCAAAGATGCAAAGTTAAAAGAAAGGGAAGAAACTAGAGCAAGAGGAAGGAAATTGAGTCAAAAGAAATTGCTATGCTGTCTATGGAATGTTTCATGTTGAGATTTGACTCCAGGTAAAAATATAATGGTGAAAACGTTAGAAAAGCAGATGGAAAGATGAATAAAAGAACATTTGTTTAGCTAATGGAAAGTGTGCACAAAC
The DNA here is from genome assembly GCA_004027295.1 of Dolichotis patagonum. NCBI lineage: Eukaryota > Metazoa > Chordata > Mammalia > Rodentia > Caviidae > Dolichotis > Dolichotis patagonum. The sequence goes on along the minus strand of PVJX010017135.1, from coordinate 30,569 downwards.
TACATTTGGTAATAAAATGTCCCATCTAAATAGCTAATATAAAGGAGAAAAACAATGATTTGCATTTAAATAAAATAGCATAAAAAGTTGTTTGGAGAACAGCCTAGAAAGAGAAACTGAAGACAGAAAAAAATGTTTAGAATATATACTCAGAAATGTATATAATGAGGATAATGCAGGGAGTAGGAACATAATGAGGAATTATATGGAACAATATTCAATAAAATATCACTGGATTTAGTGACAGCTTACTGATATTGAAAATGAGTGAGGAGAAGTGTAAAATGGCTTGAGATTTTGAAAACTATGGTGGATGGTGATGGCAAATTTTCTCACTTTAGATAGGCTATTTTAACTCACATACTCCGTAGTTAGCTAAAACAAGGGGGTTAGATGGCTATAGAAGCTAGTTAAATAGCTAAAACATCTTTTGATATGGACTTATTAGTATAAAAGTAATATTAACTTTTCTACAAATATATAAGACTTATTTTGTGCAAAGAATTATCATTAAAACTTGCCCCATATCTAAGTAACTAAAAATATATTATTTGAGTCACAAACAAAAAATAATATGCCACATTTTTATCCACTTAGCTAGAATAACAGGAAATTAAGACTCAAGAATATTCATCAATGAACTTACAGTTACTATTAAATATTTATATGAAATTTTTATAAGCTCTCTGTTACCAATCTTTGTGTTGTGTATAATGTCTCAAACTAAGCATATGATAGTGATAATTTAAGAAGGCTACAAATCAATGTCCAAGTAGTTACCTATATTACTGAACATTCACATTCTGCTGTGTATAATGAACATCAACAATATAGACTTCAGCAAGAAGAAAGATTTCATCTTTTACTTAGATAACAAAATAACTGGGAAGTGCATAAGCCAGCTTTGGGGTAATGGTTGTAGTGTTTAAAAGCAAAATGTCTTTCAAAATTTAATTGCTAAACTTTCAAGAAACACAACACTGCTGGAATACAAATGATGAATGTTATGACTGGGCAGAAATTTTGTTGGTAGTTTGCTCATATCCAGAGATTTTGCCTGAGACTAAGATTAAGAGTGGTGGACTGATGAATCTGGCAGAGGAAATTTCAAAACAGTTGAAGGTACTGCCATTGCTATTGTTGGAGATTTTAATCAGGATGGTTTAAAACATTGTGAATTTTGCAAGAAAGGAAGCCCCAGTAAAGCTGCAAAGATACACCTGAGGAAATATCAATTGCTGAGAAGGAATAGGAGAACATAAAAGATGGTCTGGGGGTATCAGAAGAAGCAGCAAGACTTCATGCTTTGCATCCTCCAAACTGAAAAAGTAAAAGACTTTGCTTTAAAGAGAAAACTACAAAGTACCAAGATCTGGAATAATGGTAGCCACATTATGTTCCACAATGGCAGCAGCAGGTGAACCAGTTTCCAAAATGCTGGTGGTCACACCAGGTTCCAGAATGACAGTGGTGTAGAGAATCTGTCCCTCAGAATCAGGTTCAGAGTGCTCAGCAATCCAGGCATTCAGCCTCTGCAGCCATGGCTACTGCTGCAGCTGGCAGTGGACCATCATCCACATGGCATTTGTTTTTGGCATGTGAAGAATGCAAGAGTTCTGAGGTTAAAATGTTTACATCTAGATTTTATAAGAAGGTGTAGGAGGCCAGGAAGTGTGCCCCAGAAAAAGCGGTGTGTGAAGCTGTGAGTGTGAAATCAAAGGTGCAGTGGAGACATCAAAATTTTGGAGAAACCAAGAATGTGCATTTTCTGAGTAGACCCAAAAAAGAAGTCATGGGAGCAGCAGCACTGAAAGTGCTGTAGAGTTGAAGCCATCCAAGCTCTTTGGAGCTTACAGTGTGCCACAGATTTCCCAGCATGCTGCACATGGAACTATAGGACTTAATGTTTGCCCTGCTGAATTTTGGACTTGCTTTGGTCCCAATGCTTTGTATCACCCTATTTGTACCTTTGGATTGGTAATGTTTATCTTGTGCCACTGAATGTTAGGAATGTTTAACTTTTTATTTGTACATCTAATGGTTTACTTTGCATCTTGGAGGAGACTTGGGACTTGGACTTTTCATCAATGCTGAAAATGTTAAGTTTTATGAAACTCATGGAGGTGGACTAAATGTCTTTTGCATAAAGGATATGCATGAGTCTTTGGGGGTCAAGGGGCTGAATTTTATGTTTGTGTCTGGATGCACACCTAAACATCATACAATCATCGAACAGACTTCTAGAATTTCTGCTTGATTCCCCATTTGGGATTATGGGGGTGATTGCTACACCCATCTTAGGCTGGGTAGCCTACATATAAGGGATAGAAAGTCTTCTCTGTGCACTTTGATCTTGTTACTTTATCTGTTTTCTGCCACAGTGAACAGTTGCCCTCTGCCATGCCACTTGGCCTTGGAGCCAGTAGGGTATGGACTGAAACCTCCAGAAACTTAGTTAAATGATCCTTTATTCCCTTAACTTTGGATGTCAAGTATTTTATTTCAGCAACCAAAGTAGTATTTTATTTTATTTTATTTTATTTTATTTTATTTTATTTTGTTTTATTTTATACCAGGGTTTGAACTCATGACCTTGCACTTGCTAGGCAGGTGCTGTGCCACTGAGCTATATCCCAGCCCTAGCAATAAGAGAAAAGTAACCAACACAATAGCAAAATTTTGATTAGGTACAAGGCAAGAATTCTCATTCACATTAATGAATACAAAACAAAAGATATGTACAAAAAACTTGGCTTACAACAGTACCAAGTGTGGACTGGAATCCTAGGTCATATGATATAAAACTAGATTATTAAGTTCATATTATCAAACTACTCTGAATCACTCTTGAATACCAGGACTGACCTAAGATTGAGGCAGAAAAGAAATGTTTTCTAATAGAGATTAAATGGTTTAGTTATAGGAATATGCACAATTTTGTGGAATTTCCAGAAACATCATTCCATCTAAGTATCATTTTACAAATTTCAAGACATTTAGATGCAGAAGAGCTAAATATTTTATAATATTAGGTAACAAATTTTATTTTAGGTTAGTATAGGAAACCACTGTATAATAAATTGAAAGTTGTAGCAAATCATATTAGGATAAGAAACTATAATGAGAAATTGTTATATGGTATTATTATCACTAATTCTAATTTAATGTAATTTTAATACCATTTCATCAGTATACATTAATGCAAATAAAACATGAAATTATATCTGTTTATGAGTAATTAAGAATTGATAACATCAATAACAGATATAAATCAAGAAAATCTCATTTTTATGCCTTCAATTTAAAACAGTGGTAGAAATCATTGGACATCAAGAAAGAGAAAGATATAGAAATTTCTCTATAGTTAGAAAAAAATTGTAGGAAACAAATGTGAGATTAGGTAAATATGAAATGAGGTCTTGTTAAGTTGCTATGCTACCCAGGCTAGTTTCAAATTTGTGCTTCTCTGCCTTAGGCTAACAGAGCGGCGGGTTTGTTATGCACTAACAAACACAGATTTATTTATTTCTCTTATGGTGGAGTTTTGCATGTGTTCATCATGTTGGAGTTTTGTTTTTAGCACTATTCAAATTTTTGGAATAGTTCTCTTATGATATGATATGATATGATATGATATGACATGATATAACTATCTAAGTTTTATGCTGATGGCATATAAAAATTCATCCTCTTTCCAAGGTTCTTTTCCCCAAAAGGAATGGTATTTATTGTTTATTAGGATGCCACATTTTAATTGGCATTATTCTGTTGGTCTCCAGAGTATGCGATAATTGGCTCAAAGTGGCAAGATTAAAGCATTCTTGATATATCATATAAGTAGCTTCAAAATCTCTCCTTGATTCCTACTACCTGACTCTATACATGCTTCATAGTTTTGAACTTTAATAATAATGCTCAAGTGGGAAAGGGAACAAAAAAGTGGGAAGGAAAGTAGGGACTAGTAAAACAAGAATAGAAGGAAAAATGGAAACAAACTTTTTTATAAATAAAGAGGGAAAGAGGGCCTGAAGGGAGGGGAGGAGAACAGAGGAAAAAAGAAGCAAGATATAACATGTACAGGTACAAATTTCCTATCATAAATGTTATCATGATATATATCTAAAATGTACCAAATCAAATAAAATATCACTTACTAAGAAATAACACCAATAATGTCCTCTGATTGAAACCACTCACAGATATCTGATGCCCTCTTCTCACCCAAGTCCAATTCTGTTCTGTAACACCGCCTCCTTCTTCCTCTTCTATGATCCTTTTCATTGCTTGAGATTTTTGGTCCTGAATCCATTATCTTTGTTGCTACATTGATATATGTGCATTACAGGCACAGGGGGCATATTGACATTTACAATAAGACCTGCACCGATTTTAATCTTGACCTTCCAATTTCAATGTTGTACTACCTTCTGCAAGTCATGTGCACTTTATAACTCCATCACTTCCCTAAGGAATGTTAGAATTAATGTTCTACAAAGTACCTGGTGCACCGTACCTGGTGCACATCACAAATATCGATTAGTCTCTTTCCTCATTCATACACTCTTATATAAATCAATCTTTAGAAAATGCTTAACTATGATAAAAGAAAAAAATAAAAGTAACACTTATGTAATTTCTGAAAGAGTATCATCTTCCTCCTGAACGATTTATCTGTCAGAACAGAGAACTGTGCTCATCACATTCTTTCATTTTAAGAAGCGATTGCACTCTAGGAGATATAGTGATGAAAGGAACATGCTTTCTTCTTTACTTGCACTGTTCAGCATGCTGCTGTCTCAAGAATGTTTCCATAGAAACAGCAGTAAGGCTTGTGGGGCAGGAGGTATGCTGGGGGCTTGTTATGGAGCTTTTATCCCCCTTTAGTAATCAGTGCCTGGTTGGGTTGAGTGTATAAACACAGAGACATTGATTGGAACCTGCATGAATTCCAGAAGAACCATCCTCAAAGTAAAAGAACCACATGTTGCCTTCTAAGTTCAGACAGAGAAACGAGTTTTGGACGAAGGTTGTGTGGACCTTGAATCAAAGAAGGTATAAATCACCTAATATTCAGTTAAATTGGTACTTGAGACTAATAAAACCAGTAGAATTGCCATGCATTAACTGTCAAATGCACAGTATCAAAATGTCAATTTTTTAAAAGAGAAAATAAAAAAACAAACATAACAGAAAGAGGGTAGCAACAATGCAGAATCAAATTTTAATCAATAGATTAAAATTCCTTAGAGAAGAGAGGCAGTAGAAGACCTCTAAGGTGATTTTTATCAATTTATGAAAAATTTACCTCTATATGCTACCCAACAGATGGTCAAATGAAGTGCAACATTTCTAGGATCGAGGAGTTCTAGGATTAACTCTGTTCCATAATTTCACAGAAATGAATTTCAGTGAAATTTATTTCTTCCCTCTGTTTTTTTCAAATAGAAGCAAGATAATAGATATTACATCGTTTGCATTTGTTGTTTCCAACATGAAATAGGATGTTTATTACATTTTCATAAATATCTATTCTCTTCTGTGTCCCAGGAAAATACTTTAGGCTATTCATTTCTTTAATAAACAACTGGAATGTGTCCCTAGTCATGTCACCGTTTTGGCAGTTTCTTTTACAGAACTTGGGAAATGTTTCAGACTTTTCACCATCATCCCTATCTTCAGAAAAAACAAAGATACCATACAGATAAAATGTGTACAGTTATGGATCAAAGAATCTGAAGGCCAAAACATTTTTGTGGATAATCCAAGATAAATTGGTTTTGAGGCAAAAGTATCTCAATCAAGTTTCCCCTTGTTTGTACCGATAAAACACATAAAATTCTCAAATTTTACTTCTCTAAAGCTATGCACATAGAATGGTTGTATATTGCAAGAAGCATATATTGCAGAATTCTGAAGCATATATTGTAGAATGAGCAACTTTAGTTATTCAGGAAAATGACAGACTTCACACAATCACATTGGCTTTTCTTCTAAATTATTATTTTAGTCACTGAAAAATTGTATTCATTCAAGAATGGCCTAGTAGAAATAAGCTTTGACCACTTTTAAAACTTAATCTCTAACAACCAGAAAAACATAGATGATGTGCAAATAACATGTAATATTGCTTAAAATATAAAGAAATTCATTATATCATCACATACTAGCCCTTTACAGACTATGTGGAGGGACAAAAGGAATGAAAGTCAGAGTGGCAACAAGGTACTAATCAGCATAGAGTTTTCATTTTACTTCATATGCATTTCATTTTCAGTGTAGTTTCTTTTTTTTATATCAGTATATGTTATACTGTTTAAAATAGCAACTTCAGTATAGAATTTCTCTTTTGGGTACCTTGATTACTACAGACCTTTATGATTAATCATTATTCCTTAAAACAGTGGCTAATCTATAGTTTGCAGGTTGTTTTTCTTTTAAGACAAAAGATTCGTCTTTTTGTCTAAGACAAAAGCACAAGTTGTTGTTTTCTAAACTAAAACCTTAGTATTTGAGTTTAATTGTAGTGTTGGCACTTTGTGATAAAGAAGTGGAAGGGGGTTGCATTTTTGTCACTTGTCTCTAAAAGGTTCACCATCTCTTCCTTAGAATCTCTGAATGATCTACACATACCCTGTCTTGTCACTTTGTCACTACAACAAATACCACATACTTACAATTTAATGGAGGAGAGGTTTATTTTGACTCAGAGTTATGAAATTTCAGTCCATGTTCAGCATGCTTAAATTCAAGAATAGCATGACAAAAGGACCTTAGGTGGAGGAAATCGGTTCAGTTTATGTCAGCCTGGCAGCAGAGAGACGGGTGAGGAGCTGAGGAGGGAACATACACCCTTCCAGGTTATGCTTCCACTGACCCACCTCTTTTTGGCAGGCTCCACCCACTAATATCAAGTCAGTAATCACCTCCCAAAAGTGCCCCTCTGAGTGCATTAGGCTCTTCACTGACACTCTCATCACAGACTATAACATACCCTTATCTGCTTTGCTGATCATACCATCATTTACCTGCCTCGTTTCCTCCCAGTGTTGACTTGTATATGCATAATATCTCTAACATTCTTAGCTTTTTACTGTAGCATTTGCTTTACCACTGTCCCTTAACTGAAATCAAACTGTCTTCTGATATCAATAAATTTCCTTTTTAGAAGAGACTTCATATCCTGTTATATCCTAAGTACCTCATGGGAGAGGTTAAAAATTCATTCCTTCCGCTCCATTTTCTAAAAATTCTGAGCTCTAATCTCAGATCTAAAGTTCATGCCTCTGGACAAAACATTTTCTTCTATATTTGGTTATTGAAATATACAAATCTGCTTCATTGAAATTCATATTTCGTTGAAATTTAGACTATTCTACTTAGGCTAAGTCAATCTGATTACAAAATTCCTTTCAACCTTTTTGAACTTAGCCACACATTCCTAGGTGTATTGTTCATTCTTCCTGTCACTGGTACAGAATCTGATATCCTCAATTTAAAGCAGATAAGTTATAATTTGGTTCACAGTTTCAGGAGGTGAAGTCCATGGTTACATAGTTCTAAAGTAGAAACATCAGTGCAAAGGCATGGCAGAACAAAGGAACAGCACCAAAGAGGAAGAGAACAGGTACCACATGTAGGCCTCAAATGCAACATTCCATGAATCCATCCAGAGAAATTCACAAGTAAGTTTTACAACCCCTATGGTGAGTCTCAAGCTAATTAAATTGAGATATTTGCCTGCTAAAGTTCACCACTCATCAAATTGATAACAAAAATATTTTAAAATCCATATTTAATCACCAAACACAATAAAATGCTAATAATTCTACCTAATGGAATGAAACTATCCTAAATACAATCAAAATGCAATAATCCTTTCTCTAAAGTTTCAATAGTTCCAACATTGCTCAAAAATACAAAATACCATCTCTTGTAATATTCAGTAAATCTCTTAGCTATAATCCCTATAAAATGCAAACAGAAGCTACTTAATTCCTAAATACAAGTTAAATATTCCTTTCCAATAGGGAGAAACAGGGAGATGGAGAAAATTATAACCAAAGAATAAAACTTAGAAAGCAAACATAAAGTCATATATTATTGCATATCCACCACCTGGAACACATGTTAGTGAGATGTGAGTCCTAAAGAGCTTATGTGTACGCAAACCTATAGTCTTTCTGGTTGCAACCTCTTTGCTCTCTGCATTGGGATGGCTGTGCTCATGGGCTTCTGCTTGTTTCAAGAGACATTCAGTACTGCTAGCATCTCTGACTCCCGGGGGTCTCCACAGCACTTTTGGTCTCATTGTCACAGCTTTGCACATCCTTTCAGGGAAATATCACTCAGCCTCACAGATACACGTTTGAATTATGAATGTAAGCATCTATTAACCCTCTACTCATGCATTCTCTCTGAGTTAACAGTCACAAACACATGGGCAATGTCACAGTCTGTCACAAGTTCAAACAGTAGCCAGGCCCTCTTACACTAGTCTGCATCAACCTACCTGTGAATATGATCTACCTTGATTATTGAGTATGGTAAAACAAATCCTGTGGAATTCATTGCTTAAGTGAACCTTCTCTCTAGTGTTCAGCAATTTTATTATCAAATGAAATGTTTTTACTTTTGCACCCTCTGTGCATGTTTAACTCATTGTTTTTTAATTTTTATTAACATGATTTATAGCTTTCAAACATCATATCCATAGAAAAATCTAGGTTTTTCCTCAAAAATTTCTTCTGTATTTTTATAAATCTTTATAAGTGTTTTACACCATTGCTGACAAACCACTGTTGCTTTTGCACAAGATGTGATGTGTAACCAAGTTTGACCATTGTACATTCAAGAGGTACTTCAAATTCATGCACTTCCATCTAAATCTTTGCAGCCTATATTGCCTTTTCTAGTATTACTCTTGTTTTAATTCTATATTATTGCATAACAGATAATAACTTTAATTCTTTTTGCTGAACAGCTACTAGATTTTAAATTGAACTATCATAAGCAGAGTGTTACCCACCAGATTTCAGTTATCTGTAGCTGTCCATTGCACTGAGTAGAAAGTTTAGGCCCCTTTGCATGGGACATGGAGAGCTATGTGATTTGGCTCCTAACTAGATTTCCCAGTGTATCAGTTATAGTCCTTCTTTTGTACTGTATTAAAAATTGATTTCCATTTTTACAATAATCTTTAGAGCAAGCAAGCCCAGTCTGGAGCCAGTGCCATGTGCAAGCTGCTACTAGACTAGGAACACCCAGACCCAAGCCTCTCCCCATGAGTCAGCCCCATTCTCAGACTATGGGGAGAGAGAACAAGGCCATGCCAGCAGCAAGTCCAGTCTGGGAACCAGTGCCATGTGTGGGAACCAGTGTCATACCGCCAAACCAAGAAGAACCAGACCCCAGCCCCTTCCAGCACACAGGCTGGCAAACAAGAAGTACCACCCTCCCCCCACCCCTGTCAGTAACTGGCTTATCCAGAAAAACACAGGCTGATGATGATGATGGCTACTGAGGTGAAATGCAATTGGATGCCTGTGGTACTTTGTTGTTTCACCAACATTGCAGATCTAGGGCAAGTGGTCTGATCATAGGTTCAGAGGACAGTAGTAACTCAGTGTGACATCTAGGGGGATCTCCTTCTGAGGGCTGCAGCCATTGTTGGTTCCCTATGGTCTTGGATTGAAGCCATATATGGTTTCCATTGCTTTTTGGGTTGGCTTTTATTCTCTTTTGCTTTGTTTTGTTTGATTATGACTGTAAGAGCAGTTATTTCAAAGATAGCTAGATATATTATGGTAGCAATTTTGGATTTACTATTGGCTTGTTTTGAAATGCTTTATTGTATTAATTGTTTTGTTTTAATTATTTCTACCCTGTTCTGTTTGATTTTTACTATGTCTGAAGTTATCTACAGCTATTCTGAAGATGTCAAAAGACATTATGGTAACTATTGTTGGTTTTGTAATGCTTTGAAGTCCTGTATCACTTACACTGGTTTATTTTGATTGTTTTATTCTATTTTATCCTCTTTAAAATAAAATTTAAAAAAGATCTTTTCAGATATGCTTTGTTCTGCCATCTTTTGTTTTATTCTCTTTAAAATTAAAAAAAGAAAATGTGAAATAAGAAATTCTTTATATCAGAAGACAAAATAAATAAAATAATTTTTATTTTCTATAATTTTTATGGAGAAAAATTAGGTCATATAGAATTCTTGATAAGCCTCATATCCAGTTTCCTCTGTTATTAACTTATTACATTAATATAATAAATTGGTTATATCAATAAATAATTGTTGTATTATTAAATCTGTATTTAGTCACATTCTCATAGTTGTTATCTAATGCCCTCTTTCTGTCCCAGGCTCCTTATTCAGAAGAATCATTTTTGATTAAGTCGTCATGGAGGCTAAGGTTTGTTCTGGCTGTTGTAGTATTTTTTTATTTATCTTTTTTATAATAACTTTGACATCTGGGGGAATAATGTTCAACTGTTTTGTTAAATGGTGCTTTATTGGGATTTATCTGATTTTTTTATGGTCAGACTTAGGTTATGTGTTTTGGGACCACAAAAGTATTCTCACCTCGCTATATCAAGGACATCTACTTTTAAAATCACTCATCATTGTTGATTTTGACCTTGACAACCTGCTAAGGCAGTGTGATGGTAAATGTAAAGTTATTCATTTTATTTTCCATTTTCTCCTTTTTGGAAGAAAATAACTGCACCATTATGTTTCACCTCCTTCAAGACAAAATACATGCACAGATTATTTTAAATTCTAAATGGCAAAGTGTGGGGGTTTATTCCTTATCAATTTATTTAATCATCTATTTATGTAAGCATGAACTCATTTATATTTATTTTACACTTTGAAGTTTAATCTAATACTACTCTATTGACTTACTGCATTGCTTTCGCTGTTTGTGGCACTTTGATTATCTCCCATTTCATTTATAACATTTCTATCAGTGTGTTTCTAAAAATGTTTTCTCCAAGTACTTTATTTCTGCTTTGCAATACCAGATGTTTCATACTCTTCATATATATTTCCTTCCTCTCTCTTGAATCAGCTGTTTCACTGAGGAAGTCTGGCTCCTTATATTGTGGAAGGTTAACAGCCGCTGAAATCAGGGAGGTAGACCTGCTGTTTGCTGCTCATAATTTCTTCATTCTACACTATTAGAGCTCATGGGATAAGAAAATATGTATCTATCTGTCTCTCTGCCTTTCTCAAGAATCTCTCTGTCTCTGTCTCTGTCTCTCTGTCTCTCTGTCTCTGTCTCTGTCTCTCTCTCTATATATATCACCCCACACACATATACATACATATCAGTAAATGTTTATATGTATATACTAACACCATTAACACACCTATAAACGTATCAGTGATTATTTTCATTTATATACTAGTACCACCACCACACATATATATACACACAAGTATCAGTATATGTTTCTGTATGTAGTGATGTCTCCAATTCTATTTCATTACTACTTGTGTCCTTATGTTCTATCCTTGCTTATCTGTAATGTCCCTCTACAGCAATGAGAAACCTGGCTACCATCATGATCATTCCTTTTTTAATTGCCCATTTGAAGTATAGAAGCATAAAAGCATCAGAGCTGTCAATACCTAACCACATGAGATGCAGTGCTATCCACTGGAGTACAGTGCTTATGTCTAAGCTTTTATTTCAATTTTATGGATTCTATTTTTCAAAGTTCTTTTTTTTTTGGACAATCTGTCCCATAACTTATAGGGAGATCATTCCATATTTGTAATATAGTTTTATATTTTTCACATCCTTTACTCCATTCTCAAACTCCACTAATTTCCTAAATATATTTTTTAAATTTTTCATACCTACATTTGCCTCTTTGTGTAGTAAATTCCAATGAGTCTTCCATATGCTGTGTGGAATACACAATAGTTTTGCCAGTCTAAAAATGTCCTGGTGCTTCTAACACTACCTCCCCATTCTCCCAAACTTTGGAAACTACCAATTATTGTTGTCTGCTCTGCATTTTCCTAAGTGTCAGATAATTGGAATAATTTAGATTGTGACATTTCCAGTCTGACTTGTTTATTTTTTAAATTACTAAAAGCATATTTTAAAATTCTTGCCATAAAAAATAATTATTTGGAGGTGACGGATAATTTATTTAGCATGATTCAATCACACCATAATGTATTCATGGGAATATTGATAGATAGGACTATTATTTGTGAGTTAAAAATAAAATATTTTAAAAAGTCAATATGCATTAAACAATTAATTGATTTGCTGATTTTTGGATGGATAGCTATTTTGGTTACTACGTGACCCTTGTATATACATAGCACACTGTGTTTATACATTCATCTATTAAAGGACATCTTACAGGCTTTCATATCTTTTGAATTTTAAATTTTTTCACACCTTATTTTCCATGTGAACTGCTACATTTTCTTTATTACCTTTCTCTGTGTGTGTGTGTGTGTGTGTGTGTGTGTGTCTTTAAATATTATTCAGGTCTCAATTTACAGATTCTTTTCTTTGTCTGCCCTAATACTGGAATCCAATGTAATTATTTTTCATGATTCATTTTATAAAGTCTTAGTAGGATTGAACACTGTTGAACTAGGTATTGTTGGCTTACTTTACTCTTTCCTCTCTACTTAATGGTGACCTTTTTTATTAGACTCTGTATTTCTAGCAGTTACTGGTTTCTGACACCTGCTAAGTTCACCATATAAGTTTACTAAATAAATTTAATGGTAATTGAGCACAATATCTCTTTGTAATAAATGGGACATAGATATTCACATTTTACCTCTAGAAACTGAGATTTAAGCAATTAAGAAATGCTGAAATTTATGTGTAACATGACTTTTAAATTTACCTGTTTTTATCTTCTAAATATAAACTTAGATATTCTGAGTTGAAGGTCTGTGCTTACTTTCCTTCCCCACAGCCAATACACATGAGTAGCAGTCAAATTAAGATGTTACACATAGGAAAAAATAAGTATCATCCAACTCAGAGGAAAATTATTTTAGAAAACTGTTTCCTATAAAAATACAGAGTTGAATTAGAACCTGAAAGGAAAGGGAAATAGTCTCATCAGAATCTTATAGAACTTGATAAACTTTTTTAAGATTTTCATTATGCTGAATTATATATGTAGTATGTAATGTGTTATAGCTTCATGGTCATAGTTAAAGACATCTTTGAGGATACCTGAGCCTAAAGGATGTGTATTTTTCTCATGGAAGCTGCTATAAATATTCATGGGTCCGTATCTGACACATGCTGGTAATAGAATCCCAGTGATTTTCAAATATTTAGAGTATTTTCTCACAAAAGAAAATCAGTTCAAAGAGCTATAATTTTAAAAAATGATTTGTCCTTCATGAAATAGTTTGAAAATCTTTTCTACCATTATTTAAATACATTTTAAACACTGAAATTAAACCTATGATGAAAATGTCCTTGAGTTACAAAATTGTGCCATTGCTATCATTACCATTACTATCCAGTCTTTCAACAATTGTCATTGCATAGAACATTCAAAATAGTCAATAATTCAAGATTGTACAATAAAAAAAACTATCAATTTTTCCATTTTCTGATGTCCTCTTAAATTCGTTTCTCAGAGAACTCGGTTTTCATTACAGAGGTTTTTACTTCCGGAGATTAATTCCTAAGAGTTTAATTTTTCTCATTGCCATTGTGAATGGTATATTTTCCCTAATTTCTTTCTCAATCAGTTCAGTACTAAAATTCATATGCAACCAGAAGAGACCCAGAAGAGCATAACCAATCTTAGGTAACAAGAGCAAAGCAGAAGGCATCGTAACTCCTCACCTGATGTCATATTACAAAGCTACACTAATAAAAACAGCATCGTTCTAGCACAAAAACAGACATGAGGATTAGTGAAACAGAACAGAAGATGCAGAAATAACCCCAACCACATTCAGTTACTTGATTTTTGACATTTCCAAACATATAGACTAGAAGACATAGCCTGTTTAATAAATTGTGTTGGAGAAAAAAAATACATGAATCTACACCCATGTACCCAATCATGTTCTAAACTAAAATCAATATAGATAAAAAAACTAAACAGTAAAACAGAAATGCTTAACCTTCTGGCAAATAAAACAGATAGAACTTTTAAAGTCATAGACATATGGAGGAAATTTTTGAATATAATCTCAGTTTCACAAGAAATAACACTGAGAATTAAAAAATGGGATCATAATCAATTAAAAAGCTACTGCACAACAATAAAATAACCTACAAAGTGGAAAGATAACCTACAGATTTGAAACAAAAATTTTTCAACTATTCCTCATATTGAGGCCTAACATCTACAGTACATAAGGAACTCATAAAGTCAGACCTCTTCATCATTAAAGTCTCAATAAAAAATTGGAAGTGGAAATGAAGTACAAATGTCCAATAAATACAGGAAGAAATGTTCATAATCACTGGCAGTGAGAGAAATGAAAATCAAATCAATACTTAGAACCCAGCTTACTCTAGAAATAATGCTTATTATTAGGAAATCAAATAATAACAAATGCTGTGTAGGCCTCTGGGAAAAGGGAAGTTTATTGTATTGTTGATGGGAATGGAAATCAATGTAGCCACTATGGATATCACTATGGAATTTTCTAAAAAAAATCCAGGTATGCCTGTTCTAGGCATCTTTCTTGTTATATTTGATACCCATATGTATTCACAGAGTCTCACACACTCAGAGGTAGGCCTTCAGGAGGTGACTGGATCACTGGGGTGTGATAGTCATTAGTGGATTAATGATCTACCAGTGGGTTTACAGCTAAATGTGACGCTGGGAGGTGAAGCACACTTAGAAGAGGAAGGCCATTGGGGGTGTAAGCCATAAAAGGATATCTCTCTCCCTGGTCCATTGGACATTCTCTGCTTCCTACCTGCAATACCATGTTTCTCTTGTGCCATGCCCCTCTGCCATGCTGCCCTGTCTCCAAGCCAGCTGACAACAGACTAAAACCTCTACAAAGTGTGAGCAAAAGTTAACGTTTTCTTGTTCGAGTTCTATGTGTTGGGTATTGTGTCCAAGTGATGAGAAAATGACTGCTTTAATATCTTTCTGAAAGAGTTAAAGACATAATATTACAATAATAGTTGCATACTATGCTTACATAAGTACAATTCATAGTAGCTAACTCTTGGAAGCAGCCTATGTGTCCATCAGTGGAAGAATAAAAAAAATGTGGTATTTATACACAATGGAGTACTACTCTGCCATAAAGAAATATGAACTCGAGTCATTTGTAGGGAAATGGATGCACTTTGAGACTGTAATGTTAAATAAGGTAAGTCATATTTATATATTTCATGGCTTCCCTTATATGGGAAATCCAAAGCATAAATAAAGAAGGAATAGAAGATTGATAATAAGAAATAGGAAGACAAATCTTTCTCAAGTGAGAAGGGGGTGAAAAATGGTGGGAAGGAAACAGGAAGGGGAGGGAGAGGTGTTAAAAAAAAGCATGGAAATGTGTTACACACATTCACCAACTCCATACAAGGAATGCCAATATTATTACACACTCTGAACATATATACATCTAGAAAATTAAAAACAGATTCTCTTAATCTGCCAAAAAATTAAATTGCTCACTGGAATGGCTAATTTAATATTCAGTCACTTTTCTGTGTTCAGAATAGTTCAGTCCCTGAGAACTAGATGTGTCATTTTTCCAATGAGATTTGACAAATTTAAGAAAAGCAACAAAGGACAATAGTTCATCAATTATATTTATCTTAATTGTAGAACAATATTGGGCAAGAAGGTTTTGTTTAATAATTACTTAGATCTCTGTATTAT
Organism: Dolichotis patagonum; assembly: GCA_004027295.1. Lineage (NCBI taxonomy): Eukaryota > Metazoa > Chordata > Mammalia > Rodentia > Caviidae > Dolichotis > Dolichotis patagonum. The sequence continues at coordinate 14,696 of PVJX010017135.1, read as the reverse complement.
TTTTTTGTAGTAAATATTTTTTCACTACAGGCATAGAAAAAATTTCCACTGTGGCATATAGTGAATTTTAGTAGTTTATTTTATTTTTTAACCTGTGAAATTAGATATCAATGAACATCGTTTGATTAATAATACCATGCTTCCTTGTTACCATCCTCCCAGCTCTTCTCCCTCCTTATCATACTCAATTTTTTTAAATAAATAATAATAGTACAGCCTGTGAGACATGGATGAAAAGAAAACATACATTGTAACATACATTGTAAGCAAAATAATTCCCTTATAATTATCCTGTTGCTTGGCTTATAATTATCCGAGCTTGGTTTCAGTGAAGCAAATAGTTTATATCCTTGAATGAGACCTTCCTTTTTAACAAAAAAGGGCAATCAGATGCAGACTACTTAATCTTATTTTCAATTGTTATTTGTATTTGTATGTGTTTGCATTAGATAATGGTTACATTCCTTGTGCAGCATTGGTACATGTTCATAACACATCTCAATTCATCTTCTTTACTTCAGTTTTCTCTCCCTTTCTTCTATATCTTTATCTCTTCCAATTTGAAAAGTATCTGTGTCTCTACTTTCAATTATCTATCTTTATTTCATTTTCAATTTCTATTTAGGGTTTCTCCTATAAGAGAAATCATGTGATTCATAAACTGTGTGTCTAATTTACTTCACAAAGCATTATGTTGTAAAGTGCATTTATTTCACTACAAAATTACCTTTCTTTATGGTAGGGTGTAATTTCATTGTATATAAAGACCACATTTTCTCTATTCATTCATCCATTGATCTGTTGATGAACATATAGTCCACTTCCAAGGTTTAACTCTTATGGTCTCTGCTTCTATAAACTTTAGTATGTATGTAGCTCTATAATATGATGTCGTTAATTCTCTTAGAAGATATGAAAGGGAAATACTTGGATCAAATTAGTCACAGTCTGTTGCTTGACTTTGAGACTACCTCTGTATGATTCAAGTAATATATCAAAAACTGTTTTGTATAATGAGAACAATACATACCAATTTACGTACAAATTTAAGTGCACTAGACAAATGTTTTAATTATATATAATCACACTATGTACAATTATTACTGTTAATATTTTGATAAATAGTATTCTATGATACATTTGATACATATATTATTTATATTTACATTTACCAGTGCCTACAAAATAAAATGCTATAAATACATCCCATATAATTGCCATCTTTATATCTGCAAATAATTCTGTGAAGATGATACCATTTTATTTAATTAATATTTATAAACAGCTATTTAGATTTTGTCCCATTTGTACTACTTCAAACAATAAATGTATCATTTAAATATATCATTCTTCTTGTAAATGTATCATTGTCCATAGCATTAATCTTAATATATTTTATTATGTGTGGAGTCATCATTGTGCTTTAAAATCCTCAGAATGTCTATTAAACAGCATAGAAGAAATAGTTTTACCAATTTGCAATCCAGCCAGCAGTGTATAAAACTTTCCACTGATTATAACTTTTTAAATTTCATCAAATGTAAAATGGTAGCCATTTACATATCCACAACGTTTGAGTGCTAATTCTGCTGAAATTGAATGCTTTTGCACTAATTGAACATTTTCATTCCTTCTCCACTGCAGGAAAATTTTGAGGAGTTAGGACCTATTATAAGTGGATGTGATTTAGGAATTACCTATAGTTTGTCACAAACTATCTCCTTATGTGAGGGAGAAAACTGTCACAAGCACATTTCTTAGTGTGTGCTGACTTCTCTGGCTACAACAAATGGTTTTTTAGACCAGGCTGTCTATGGACATTGCCTGAAAGTTGGAGTTGAGCAATTTTGAATTGGCTTCTTTAAGTAACAAACTAGATAAAAGAATTCTCAGAATAATATAAGCATCTAGTCCTCTGTGTTACTCTAATACTATATGAAGATCTTCACTGTGCTATAAGAAATACAGTACTTACAGCACTGAAGAATTCATGTAGATATCTAATCAATCATTATAGTTCATAGGTAAAAAGAATATAATATAACATCACTGCCTTAACTGATTAGTAAATTTTGAGTTTCTGCAACAGAGGAATGTATAATTTACATTGTTTATTCTTTTCTTTAGTAATACTGCTGAATAATTAAATTCTTGTCCAGATACCAATGCTGCATTATTTCATTTTATAAGTGAACAGTTTCCAAATATGTAAAATAAAATTTTCAAAATTGAGTAATATTTGTTAGACTTATCAATATATACCAGTAAAATAGATTATCTAGTGTCTAATATATCCTATTTTTGATGTTCCTCAACTACTATATGTGTGCCTGGTCACAGTCTATTCTATTTTTGGGGCATCAACAACTTCAGATAATTTAACGTTCAATATTACTGCAAATTTAACATCCTTAATATGAGAGATTTTTAAAAATATTGTAGGTCAAGACATTTTTTTACCTCCTAAAATGCCACTTGGAATCACATTCTCTTAGTTTGAGTAAAACATATTACACATGACATATACACACCACACACACACAGACACGCAAAACTACATGTTAATATTCAATAGTAAATGCTAGTGTTTTATTCTCCTAAAGCTAAAAAGGAAATTGCAAATTTTTCATTGTTGAAATGTCATCTAATTATATGCATATATGTATACATGTATATATATATATAGAAAGGCAGATGGATAGATAAATAGATGTATGATAGATAACTATACTACTAATCCTTGTTAGTTAATCAAAACTGTCAGTGTGTGTTTTCATTGTTTGATTATTTGATCATGTTAATTCCTAAATCTTGTAACCTGAATGTCTTAGTTACTTTTTGTTCATCACTGAGACAAAATACCTGATGCCCAAAGTTGGGAAAGGAAAGGTTTATTTCTTACAGTTTTTGGAGGTTTCAGTCCATACTCCATTGGCTCCAAGGCAGGGTGGCATAGCAGCACTGCAGTTCATGGCGGCTGCAAACAGCAAGGTGGAAACCAGCAAGAGAGAGAGACACACACCTTCTTCCTTCCCTTATGTCACATCCTGGCTCCACCCCCTAGGAGGGTGTAGTACTGGCACCACCAATCCAAGCACTAGACAATGAACCAATCACAAATGCATAATGCAAAGGAATGAGGCTTGGGGGCCACTGACATAAATCATGACATTCCACCCCTGGCCTCCAAAGACTCATGTACAACCTTTATACAAAAGACATTTAGTCCATCTTCATGAGTTGCTAAAGTCCTAACATTTTCAGCATTGCTGAGAAGTCCAAGTCTCAAGTCTCCTCAATATCTATGGCAAACTCTTAACTGTAACCCCGTATACAAGTGAAACAAGGTTAAACATTTCTGAAATGCAAAGGCACAAAATAAACATTACCATTCCAAAAGTTGCAAGTGGAGGAATATAAAGTATTGGAAACAGAGCAAGTCCAACATCCAGCAGGGTGAATATTAAGTCCTAGAGTTCCATGCTCAGCATTTGAAGCAATCTGGTTGCAAGCTCCAAAAGGCTTGGGTGATTCCACCCCCATGGCACTTCTAGGGATTTCAGCTCCCGCAGCTTTTCTCTTAAACCTTTTCTGCTTAGTTTTTGCAGCTTTCCTTGGATGATCCACATTCTTGGCTTTTCCAAACTTCTGGGGTCTCCACTGCACCTTTGCTTTCACACTTACATCTTTACATATTGCCCTCTCAGGGGCACACTGCTTGGCCTTCCAGGCCCTTTGCAATAGAGGTGGAAGCCTGCTTACCCTCAGAATTTGTGCATTTTCCTTGCACCTAAAATCAGCACCATGTGGATGCCGCCAAGGTCTGCTGCCAGCTGGAGAAGTAGCCAGGCTTTTCTCCCTCTTGGCTATAGGGGTCCAGTGCCTGGATTTCTGGGCTTTGTTTACCTGATTGTGAAGAAAAGCCTTTCTATGTTGCCACCATTCTGGTATCTCATGTGGCCTCCTGTGCCATTCTGGAGCATGGTGCTCTGAAGCTTTCTCATCTGAGAAAATTCTTTCACTTTTTCAGTTTTGGGGCTGCAAGGGGTGGAGACCCACTACTTCCTGGGATGCCCAGTGGCCATCTTTCTTATCTCTCTGTTTCTTTTGAGCATTCAAAGTCTCTGCTTTATCTCTACAATTCACAGCTTTACTTGAGTTTTCCTTCTGGCCAAACTCACAGTGTTTTAAATTATGCTGCTGGGCTCTTTGCTCTTGATTTGCAACATAGATCTGGCTAAAAGTCCCCAACAATAGCCATAGCACAGAGTCTCAACATTTGACTGCCTTGAAATTTCCTTTGCCAGATTAATCAGTCCTTTACCCTTAATCTCAGTCTCAGGCAAAGTCTCTGGGCATGAGCAAAATGCAGACAAACTTTCTGCCAAGCCATAACACACATCATAGGGAGTCCAAAAACCAATGCAGTCCTCCTTCCCAGCAGAAACCTCGCAAGCCTGGTCTTCATTATCAGGCTTTCTATCAGGCTTCTTGTCTCCTGAGCTCTGACCAGAATCTCCTCTACAGAACAACCTAAGTTGCTCCAGCTCTGTGCATCCAGGCGGCATGTCTGAACCTTTCCAAACTCTGCCCACAAGCCATTTCCAAAGCCTCTCAAAAAACATGGTCAGGTATAGTCACAGCAATGACCCCACTCCTGGTACCATATTCTGTCTTAGTTACTTTTTATTCATTGCTGAGACAAATTACCTGATGCCCAAAGTTAGGGAAGGAAAGGTTTATTTCTTACAGTTTTTGGAGGTTTTAGTCCATACTCAGTTGGCTCCAAGGCAGGGTAGCATGGCAGGGCCGCAGTTCATAGCGGCTGCAAACAGCAAGGTGGAAACTGGCAAGGGAGAGAGACACCCCTTGTTCCTGCCATTACATCACATCCTGGCTCCAACCCCTAGGAGGGTGCAGCACTGATACCACCAATCCAAGCACTAGACAATGAACCAATCACAAATGCACAATGCAAATACAGGAGGCCTGGGGGTCACTGACATAAACCATGACACCTCCATTTTCTAATATCATCTTCTATCTCCTTTTTTAGGATTGTACAATTTTCAGCATATAGATCTTTAACGTTCCTGATTGCATTGATTCCTACGTATCTCATTTTAATAGATGCTACTGTGAAAGGTGATATTTCCAAAATCTCTCTCAGTGAGTTGTTTCTGTACAGGAATGCCATTGATTTTTGATCATTGACTTTGTATCCAGCTACACTGCTGAATTTGTTTATAACCTCTAGTAGTCTTTTAACAGAGTTTTTAGGGTCTTCTATGTAGAGTATCACGTCATCTGCAAATAATGATAATTTAATTTCTTCATTTCCTATTTTTATTCCTTTTTTTCTCCCTCTTGTCTGATTTATCTGACTAACATTTCTAGAACTATATTGAATAGTAGTGGTGATAGTGGACATCCTAGTCTTTTTCCTGATTTTAGAGTGAAAGCTTTCAATTTTTTCCATTTAGTGTAATGTTGGCTGTTAGATTGTCATAAATGGCCTTTAAAAGATTAAGGGACATACTATCTATTCTGAGTTACTGTAGGGTTTTTATCATGAAAGGATGTTGGACTTTATCAAAAGCTTTTTCTGTGTCTATTGAGATGCTCATGTGATTTTCATTTTTGGCTCTGTTGATGTGGTGTATTACATTTATTGATTTGCATATGTTAAACCATCCTTGCATTCCTGGAATAAATCCCACTTGGTCAAGGTGTATAATCTTCTTGATGATTTGCTGTCTATTTGTCAGTATCTTACTGACAATTGTTGCATCAATTTTCATTAGTGAGATTGGGCTATAGTTTTCCTTTTTGGTTGGGTCTTTCTCTGGTTTTGGTATCAGGATAATACTTGCCTCCAAGGATGATTTAGGCAGGACTGCGTTTGTTTCAATTTCATTGAAGAGGTTAAGTAGTGTTGGTATTAAGTCTTCTCTAAATTTCTTATAGAGATCAGCCATGAATCCATCAGTACCTGGGCTTTTCTTTGTTAGCAAGTGTTTAATAACATTTTCAATTTCAGTAGCTGATATTGGGTTATTCAAAATTGTATATCTTCTTGACTGAGCTTTGGTAGTTCATATGTTTCTAGAAATCTGTTTATTTCCTCTGTGTTTTCCACCCTATGTGAGTAGATGTTTTTAAAGTAGGTGTTCATGATCTTTTGAATTTCCATGGTATCTGTAGTAATTTCCCTCTTTTCAGTCCTCATTGTATGGATTTGGGGTTTTTCTTTCTTTTTTTTTTTTTGATAGGTTGGCTAGGGGTTTATCAATTTTGTTTATCCTCTCAAAAAGCCAGCTCTTTGATTCATTAATTCTTTGTATTTTTTTTATTTCAATTGCATTAATTTCTGCTCTAATCTTAACAATTTCCTCTCTTCTATGAGCTTTGGGTTTGACCTGCTCTTCCTTTTCTAGGAACTTTAGACATAGCATTAGGTTGTTTATTTTTGCTCATTCCTTTTCTTGATGTGGCTATTTATTGCTATATATTTTCTTCTTAGGACTGCTTTCATTGCATCCCACACATTACAGTATGGTGTGTCTGCACTGTCATTATATTTTAGGTATTGTTTTATTTCTTCTTTAATTTCATCTGTAACCCACTTGTAGTTCAGAAGGTTGTTATTAAATTTCCATGTATTTATGCAGGTTTTGCAGGTTTTTTGCCATTGATTTCCAATTTTAGTTCACTATGATCAGATATTATGCATGGGATAAATTCACTCCCTTTACATTTACTTAAGAATGCTTTATGAGTTAATATATGGTGTATTTTAGAGAACGTCCCATGTGCAGCTGAGAAGAATGTATATTCTGTTGTGGTTGGGTGGAACACTCTGTAGACATCCACCAAGTCCATTCATTCACAGGTGTGATTAAGTTCTGTTATTTCTTTGCTGACTTTTTGTCTAGTTCATTTCTCTCTTTGTGACAGTGGGTGTTAAGGTCTCCTTACAATTACACAATTACAATTGTGTTCTTGTGAATTTGGTTTTTCATGTCCATTAGTATCTGTCTTATATGGTTGGGTGCTCCTGTAATTGGTGCATATATATTTATAATTGTTAGTTTTTCCTCTTGTAGTTTTCCACTTACAAATATGTAGTGGCCTTCTTTGTCTCTTAATCCTTTCAGGTTTGAAGTTCACTTTGTCTGCAAACAGACTAGCTACCCCTGCTTTTTTCTGGTTCCTGTTACATGCAACACTCATTTCCATCCTTTACTTTTTAGTCTATGAGTTTGTTTTTGAGTCAGATGTGTTTCTTGGATACAGCATATTGTGGGATCCTGTTTCTTCATCTATTCTGTCAACCTGCTTCTTTTGACCAGTGAATTAAGCCCATTCACATTATGGTTATTACTTATATGTATTGACTTGACTTTGCCATATTATTATGTTCCTGTGATTGGTTTCCCACGTTCCTGCCTTGTTTAATTTCTTGTCCAGGCTGGTGGTTTCTTTCTGTTGCTGCTCTAGAGATTGTGGTCCTTTTTATCTCTTTCTAGTATGTCTTTAAATACTCCTTCTAGAATTGGTTTGTTAGATGTGAATTTCTTCAGTTGTTCTTTGCCATGGAAGTATCTTGTTTCTCCATTAAGTTTGAAAGACAGTTTTGCTGGGTACATCAGTCTGGGTTGAAAGTTGTTTTTGTTTAGGACTTGAAATACTTCACTCCAAGCTTGTTTTTACCTGAAGGTTTGTGCTGAGAAGTCTGACATGGTTCTAACAGGCTTTCCTTATAGGTGATTTGTATCTTTTCTCTAACAGCTGTTAGTATTTTATTTTTATGTTGTATGCCTGAAATCTTAATTATTATATGTCTGGGTGTAGATTTATGTTGGTTATGACTCTTTGGCATTCTATATGCCTCACTTATTTGTATGTCAGAATTTTTCCCTATGTTTGAGAAATTTTCCATAATTACTTCTGTGAATAGCTTCGTTAAGTACTTTGCATTATTTCCTGCCTCCTCACTGATGCCTATTAGCCTTACATTGTTTCTCGAGGTCATCTTGAAGCTGTTGGATTATTATTTCATGCTGCTTTGTTGTTTTTATAAGTTCTTTCTTTTCCTGGTCACTAACTATGACCCTATCCTCAAGGTCTGAAATTGTATTCTCAGCTTCATTTAGTTTTTCCAGCTTTCAATAAAATTTTTGTTTCTTGGATATCTCTTTGAAACTGTTTCATAGATTCTGCTTGTTTTCTACCTTGTTCATTCAGTGTTTCAATTTTCCATGCTCCTGTATTTTTTTTATCTATTTCTTCCATAGCTATGTTTAGCAAATCCTTTACTAAGATTGTTACTTCTGTCTTTATGTAAGCCATTGCTTCAATTTGATTTCCTCTATAGTCTCTTGGATTTGTTTACTTCATTTGCTCTCTCTTCAGAGATTTCTGGTTGTATGACTGTTAAAGTCCTCCATTTCTCTGTTGTCTGTTCTTGCACCTGATGGACTAGTTTTTTGAGAATGCATTTTGTTTTTTCCCTTTGTCATTTTCGCCTTCTGGGCCAATATCTGGTTATTTAGTGCCAATAGTCACTACTGTCAGCATTGTACCTCCTAGGGTCATACTTTGTGGTTGATGCCTACCCATCTGTGGGATATATAGTGATCAGAACCTTCCAGGGTGTTCTGTCTGGGTGAAGGGCCACCTAGTCTCCCCCGAACCAGCATTGTTAATCCACACCAGTTCAATGTTTCTATGCGGGGATGTGGTATTGGGTGAGGGAGTAGTGGGCAAGCTTGGCCAGCAGCATAAGCCAGGTCAGAGGTGGTGGTTTCCTCCCATGTGGTGCCTTCCTCTGTGCTGATACAGTGGTGGCAAGGTGGCCAGAGGGGCACAGACCAGCTCGGCAGTGCCAGGTGGGGTGGGGCTCAGACACTTACTCCACGTGGTGCCTTCCTCTAGGCTGTAGCAGTGGGGGCAGACAGCAGTAGGCAAGTATGCCCAGGAGCACATGCCGGGACAGAGGTGGTGGTCTCCTTTGCTCAGCACCTTCCTCTGTGCAGGTATCGTGGTGGCAAGGCGGTCAGAGGGGTGGGGGCCAGCTCAGCCATGCATGCCAGGACAGAGCTTGGCCAGTTAATCCACATGGTGCCTTCCTCTAGGCTGTGGCAGTGGGGGAGTGCAGCAGTGGGCAAGTACACCTAGCAGTGCAAGCCTGGGGAGAGGTGGTGGTCTCCTCTGCATAGCGCCTTCCTCCAGGCCTGTACAGTGGTCACAATGCAGCCAGAAGGGCGTGGACCAGTTCAGCAGCGTGAGGTAGGGTGGGGCTTAGACACTTACTCCATGTGGCGCCTTTCTCTAGGCTGTGGAGGTGGGGGCAGGCAGCAGTAGGCAAGTACACCCAGCAGCGTGAGCCAGGGCGGAGGTGGTGGTCTCCTTAGTGTGGCACCTTCCTCCCTGCTAGTACGGTGATCATATATTGTTTATAAGTTCTACGCATGAATGAAGTCTCTACATGCATATCTATCTTTTCTGTATTAGAGTGAAAAACAAAACAAAGCAAATCAAATTCCTAGAAAAACCTAAAAGGAAAAAGTTGCATGAACCCACAATACAAGGTGATCTATAATGGTTACTATGATGTCTCAGCAGTATATAACAATATTAATAAAAACAAAACATTGGAGACATGATAAGACTTCAAAAGCAGGTCAAACCAGAGTGGGTATCCTAGTGAATCTTGTCATCTTCAGTATAGTTGCCTATAAGCTTAGACTTAATACTGTCAATCATAACAGATTCAAATAAAATCAGTCAATACAAAGCAGCAATCTAACAAACCAGATTCCAATAAGATCAGTCATAATAAGACAATGTAAGTTATACAGGACTTCAGATTAAGTTAATAGGAAATTAAGGATGATTGCCATAATGTATCCTGCTATTTTGGGTATAGCTATCTGTACCCTCAAATCTAGTATAAGTAGACAAACTGGAACAGCATGTAATCCATCTAAACAGAGTGGTGAGAATAATGTAGATTTTAAATCTTGTTACCCCATTAACAATATCCTCTGCCTTCCTTTTTTAGACAGTTCCTCCCCTTTCACTCCCACAGGGTGCACTGCCCATTTTGGGTCCCACTAAATCCCTCAATTTTTAGATTGGAGGGAGAAACCTGCTATTTATCCTGTTTCTGAAGCTTTTGACTCCTGGGCTTGATCTCAAGTTGTATTCCTTTCCCTATAAAAGCCTCAAGGTTTTCCTTTGTTATAGCTGAGTAGTTCTCTACTGCACAAAAGTATCATGTCCTTTCAATCTATCTGCAGGTGCTGGTCAACTGGCCCCTATTTCTCTCTTGTTCCCTGTCACATAGAGCATTGTTTTCTCATATTTGACTTTCTGTCTATAAACCCTCTTTCAGGTTAATTAAGTTTCCAATACAGAGCATCTCAATGGACCCTATCTCTTGATCTACTCTGCCTGTGTTTCTTTTTGTTAGTATATCAAGGCCATCTATGTTAGAGATTACAGCCAACCTTCTCTGCCTCATTTCTGCTATTCTATTTTTCTGCCATTGGTTGTCTATTTTTCTCTTTTATTCCACTGTCTGTTCCATTCATTGAGGCCTCTCTGCCACTGTTTCTGAAATCTTTGTATTCTTTTTCTCTCTCTGTAGAATGTCCTTTGGTATTTTTTGTATGGTTGGATTGGTGGTCACAAATTCCCCCAGTTCCTCTTTGTCATGGAAGCATCTTGTTTCTCCATTAATTTCTAGACACAGTTTTGCAGGCTACATCAATCTGGGTTGGAGGTTATTTTCTTTCTGGGCTTGAATTACTTTGCTCCAAGCACTTCTTGATTTGATGGTCTGTGTCAGGAAGTCTGCATTGATTTTGATGGTTTTTTTTAATAGGTGATCTGTTTCTTTTCTCTGATGGCTTTTAATATTCTGTTCATAAGCTGAATTTCTGGGATCTTGATTATTATGTGTCTGGGTGTAGCTCTGTCGTGTGGTTGGAGGTGGCTGGAGTTCTGTATGCTTCATACATCTGCATATCATTTTCTTTTGTTATGCTTGGGAAGTTTTCCTTAATAATTTCTCTAAATAGCCTTTGTAATTCCTTTGTTTTGACTCCTGCTTCTTCATTCCCATGTTTTATTCTTAGGTTATAGATCCTCTTGTCATCTTCTAGCCTTTGTGTTGTTACTGCCTGCTCCCTAGTTATTTTTAAGAGATCTTTCCTTTCATGGTCACACATTGCAAACCTGTCTTCAAGCTTTGATAGTCTACCCTGAGTTTCTTTCAAGCAGTTTTGCCAGCTTTCAATGGAGTTTTTAGTTTCCTGGTAATCTCTTTGAATCTGCTTCATGTATTCTAGGTTTTCTTTATATTTTTCATTGAACATTTCTCTCCTTGTTTTTGTTCTTCCATTTTTCCATCTCTGTCTTCTTGAGAGGTGCTTAGCATTTCTGTTATTAATCTGCTCATATCTTACTTAACTTGAATTAATATTTCAGTTTTGAGCTTGTTTATGAGGTCCCAAAGATATCTCTTTATGTCCACTGACACTGTGTTTGATGTTGCATGTTTGCTGCCCTCCATCTCTTTTGTTTGTACCTCTCATGGATCAATATTCTCAGGGTTGGAGGCTGGAGGCTTTTTCTTATTTCTTTCTCTCATCATGTTTTTGGTTCCTTCCATACAAGTGTACAGTGGAGTTCCCAGCCTCTTTCCCTGTTGGTTACAGCTCCTCTGAAGCATGCTGGCTAGGGATTTCTGCCCTCTCCATTGCAATGTCAGTCACTGAGGTGCAGGCAGGGGCAGTGTATGCTAGCTCCTCCCCTCTGGGCCTCAACCTTTGTGGGCCTTCACTGCATCAGTGTGTGCTGCAATGTAGGGAATCAGTTTGGGTTTTGGGTCTCGGTCAGGGGTGTGACCAGGCCAAGCAGATCCCACCAATCTGCTCTGGGAGGGGAGCAACCAACTGAAGTCACTGCCATTCCCAGTTTGGGCCCATCTTTCCCGACTCCAACATGTCATCCAGTTGTTGCCCCTTTCCCATGGGAGGGTCTTATTCTCAGTACTCAATGTGGTTTAATGCCCATCCCTCTCTGGCTCCTTTCTCCATTGGGCTCCCTGACCTCTGACTTCAATGTGGCTGCAGAGTGAGTTCATGGTGCCTCTGAGTGAGTTGTGCATGGGGGAAGCTCCAGGCTAGTCACACACAGAGCTGCTCAGCTCCACGCTCAGGGTTTCTCAAGCCAGTCACATGGGCACAGATTTGGGTACTCAGTCCAGTCTTGGGCCCGAATTCAGGTGATTCAGTGAGAGCACAGTGATTGCTGATCTTTGCTTCTCTAATGGTAGCCCTGGGACTTCCTATTCAAGCAGCTCGCTTCCCCTCAGTTTCTTCCTGGGTTGAGAGAATCCATCTTCCTCTGTCTGGATCTCTGCAAGATGTTTTGTTCTGGCATCTGAGCTGTCTCTTTCTGAGAGGCTCTGTATCCTTCTGCTTACTGGTCCACCATCTTTTCAGTCTCCACTATTTAAAGGAGAGGTTTATTTTGACTCATGGTTCCAGAATTCAGTCCATGATCAGCCGACTCTAAAGCAGAACCATCATAGTGGAAAGACATCGAGAAGAAAGCTACAGCCTCCAAAGTTAGAGCCCCAGTGACACACCTCTTTCTAGCAGGCCCCACATTCTAGTAAATAGAGTGATTCTATTCAAAGGTGTTGTATATGTACAATGGAATATCATATAGTCTCACTAAAGAAGCAAATTCTTCCATATTCAAATGCATGAACTCAAAGGACGTTAGCTAAGTGAAGTAAACCAGACACAGAAAAACAATTACATTTTGCACAACCGATCTCACTTATATGTCAAATCTAAAATGTCAAACCCATAGAAACTGATTGTAGATTGGTGGTTATTAGGGACTGGCTTGTTTAATAATTGGGACATGTTGATCAAGGCATAAAAACTTTTTTCTCATGAGATAAATAACACCAGGTGTAATGGTACACACCTGTATTCCCAGATCTCTGGCAGAATTGCAAATTTGTGCCAACTGTAGCACCTTAGTGAGCTAGGGAGCCCTTTAAAATTATTTATTTATATAGCACTTTTTTGTTGTTATGGGGAATCAATCTCATGACCTCACGCTTGCCAGGCAGGAGCTTATGCAACTGAGCTATATCCCCTATCAATCTATAGCCCTTTTAAAAGACTCATTTAACCTCAATAGACATTTAGGTTATTTTCCTATCTTGCCTGCTGTGAATACTTCAGTAAATACAAGAGTGCATTTATATATTTGAGACATTGGTTTTATTCCCTTTGAATATACATATACAGAAGTAGAATTGCTGGATTATATGATATTTTATATTTCTATACTTTTAATTTTTGAAAAACCTCTATAATATTTTCTAGAATAGTTGTACCAGTTAGCATTCCCTCCAACAGAGTATAAAAGTTACTTTTTTTCCTGCCAAGCTTTACAGATGCTCAATATCATAACTGTGTAATTTTTTTTTGGTACTGGGGATTGAACTCATGACCTCAAGCTGGCCAGGCAGGCAGGTATGCCACTAAGCTAAATCCCCAGCCCCTATGCTCAATATCATATGATTTTCTGCAAATAGTAATTTTACTACATGCTAATGATATTTCATTGTGTTTTTTCTTTACATTTGAAATTGAACATTATTTCATATTCCTGAGGTCCATATATACAACTATTTTGGAAAAAAACTTATTTAAATATTTGGACAAAGCAGAAAATAAAACAAACAACATGAACCACATGATACTGTTTTATTTTTGCTATTGAATTTCATGAGTTTGTTTTATTTTCTTACTGGTAGCCCATTATCATTTGTGTTTTGTAAACACATGCTCCTTAAATGAGAATTGCCTTTCATTATGCTGATTTCTGTGCAGATATTTTTGGTTGAATTTAGTTCTAAGTATTTGTTTTTGTTTTTATTGCTTGTGCTTTTGGTATCTTACCCAGAAAATCATTTTGAAGAACAATGGCATGAAGATTTACTTGTATTTTTTTTCTAAGTCTTTGTGGTATGTGGTTGATTTTTGTGTGTGGAAATAAGACTATAATTTCATGTTTGCATGTATATATACAATTTTTCCAAAGATAATTTAGTGTATACTTTAACATTTTATGTATGTATTGGATACTTTCATCATTATGTATAGTTGGTAACATTTTGAAAATTGGTAGACGTGTATGCATAAATCTATTTCTTCTTTTTTATTTGAAAGGCAATAAAACAAAAGGGGGCAGTACAGAGCAGATCAGAACAGGACAACATAGGCAACACAGTACTTTACATTAAGTCAACTGGACATCAACAGTAGCTAACACCATATCGCTTACTCTGCTATAGTTGAGCATAGTTTCAAATACAATAATATCAAACATAACACAATAGTATGAAGCCATGCATAGAGTGAAAGAATTACAGGGTTTTCTGAACCGAATAACAGAAAATGTTCAATGGGTACTGTAATATCTCATTTTTGATAGAAAAGAAAAAAATTTGTTTGAGCTATCACACATATTCAAATTCCAATAAGACACAATGTGATAGAACCAATGGTAGTAGAACAAAAAAAAGCATGGTAGGACTTCTAAGAAGGATGATATTAAATCAGCAATAGCTGTCACAATGTTTTGTTTTCTTCAAAACA
>PVJX010017134.1:0-38966 GCA_004027295.1 Dolichotis patagonum | reverse complement strand
AATGCCATCCCAATCAAAATACCACTAACATACCTCATAGATCTAGAGAAATCACTCCTAAAATTCATCTGGAACCAGAAGAGACCTAGAATAGCAAAGGCAATTCTAAGCAACAAAGGCAAGGCAGGAGGCATCACAATCCCCGACTTAAAATTATACTACAAAGCTACAGTGATAAAGTCAGTTTGGTACTGGAATAGAAACAGACCCGAGGATCAGTGGAATAGATTGGAAGATACAACCACAACTGCAAACTCCGTGATCCACCTCATCTTTGATAAAGGGGCCAACATGCTTGCTGGAAGAATGACAGTCTCTTTAACAAATGGTGCTGGAAAAATTGGCTGTCCATATGCAGAAAACTAAAACTAGACCCATGTCTATCACCATACACTAAAGTAAAATCTAAATGTATCAAAGATCTAAATATTAAAACAGAAACACTAAAACTGCTGGAAGACAAAGTAGGTAAAAACCTCAAAGATATAGGGGTAGGAAGAGAATTCATGAACAAGAACCAAAGTACAAGGTGAGTACTTCCCAGAATCAATAACTGGGACCACATCTTATTAAAGAGTTTCTGCATGTCAAAAGAGGTTTCCAGCAGAGTGAAAAGAAAACCCACAAATTGGGAAAAAATCTTCATGAACAGTGCCTCAGACAAAGGACTTCTGTCTAGAACTTATAAAGAATTAAAAAAAAATCAGACCCTTGAAATTCAAAGACCCAATCCAAAAATGGGCATCTGAAATGAATACACAATTCTCAGATGAAGAAATATGAATGGCAAAAAAATACATGAAAAAATGTTCATCATCATTAATCATGAGAGAAATGCAAATTAAAACCACACTGAGATTCCATCTCACTCCAGAAAGAATGGCCAAGATAGAAAACACTACCAACAACAAGTTTTGGAGAGGCTGTGGGGGCAAAGGAACTCTTCTGCACTGTTGGTGGAAGTGTAGACTGGTGCAGCCACTGTGGAGGTCAGTCTGGAGATTCCTGAAAAAGCTGGGTATGGAAGTCCCATTTGACCCAGCTATTCCGCTTCTAGGCATATTCCCATAAGAATTGAAAACATCATACCACAGTGATATATGTGCACCCATGTTTATAACAGCACAATTCGTAATAGCCAGATCTTGGAAACAACCAGAGTGCCCATCAACTGAGGAATGGATAAAAAAGTTGTGGCATTTTTATACAATGGAGTACTACTCAGCTATAAAGAATGATCACATCGAGATATTTATAAATAAATGGACACGACTTGAGACCATTCTCTTAAGTGAAATAAACCAAATTCACAAGGGTAAATACCATATAATCTCCCTAATATGGGATTTGATAAGAGTATATAAGACTTTATGGTAAGCATGAGGCCCCATCTCACAGCTTTGAAGTCTTTTTGTTTTATTCTCTTTTAAATTAAAAAAAAAATAAACAAATAAAAAAAAGTCCACAAAAAAATACGTAGTCCCAGTTATTATTCTCTAAGACATTTATACAGTTCCCACATACATTTAAGCTGCTAGATACATACAGAGAAAAGGTTGGTAGGCAGGAAGACAAGAGGGGTAGAGAAGGACAAGGAATAAGATGGGGAGAGGGTTGAAGCATAGGAAGGATGACATCACAAAAGAGGAAACCAGTGAGCGATGAAAATCTTGAAACTTTAAAGTATTATAAGCATCCACTATAAATAAAGAAGAATCAGAAGAAGAGTAAGAAAAAGCAAAATAGAAAGAGAAAGCAAAACAAAAACAAAAACAATCAAAATAGCCAAGTTCAACAAATTAGCAAGGTCATAATAAGTACAATTGTCCAATGACCATAGAAATGTGAATAAAATCTATTCACAGAGTTGTTATAAGAATATTCAGTCCTCATATTCCCAGAAGAACTGAAAACATCATACCGCAGTGATATATGTGCACCCATGTTGATAGCAGCACAATTTGTAATAGCCAGATCTTGGAAATAACCTAAGTGCCCATCAACTTAGGAATGGATATAAAAGTTGTGGCATTTTTATGCAATGGAGTACTACTCAGCTATAAAGAATGATCACATTGAGATATTTATAAATAAATGGACACAACTTGAGACCATACTCATAAGCAAATTAAACCAAACTCACATGTCTAAATACCGTATAGTCTCCCTAGTATGAGAGTTGGTAAGAGTATATAAGAATTTATGGTAATCATGACTTCCCACTTCACTGCTTTGAAGCCTTTCAATGATTTCATTCATCAGTTGGAATGGTTTTAATCTTTTTTGTTTGACTTTATTATGCATGATGGCATGAACAGCTGTTCTGAAGAAAACAAAACATTATGGCAGCCAGTGCTGATTTAATATCGTCTTGCTTGGAAGTCCTACCATGCTTCTCCTCTGCTATTACCATCAGTTCTATCATGTTGTGTCTTATTTGGATTTTAATATATGTGACAGTATAAACAAATTTTTTTATTGAAACAGATATTATAGTAACCATTGATCATTCTCAGTTATTCAGTTCAGAATGTCCTATAATTCTTTCATTCTTTTGAATGGTTTTATACTATTTTGTTATGTTTGATATTATTATACTTGAAACTATGCTCAACTATAGCAGAGAAAGAGATGTTTTGATAGCTACTGTTAATGTCCAGTTGTCTGATTTTAATCTTCTTTTGTGATCCAAAAATCTTGCTATCCAAAGTCTTGACAATTGTTGTTCCCTCCCTTCTTGTGTCCTGGATTCAAACTCTGGGGATACTATCCTGCAAACCTCGATGGATCTGATTACCTTGACTACTTTAATAGTAGATGGTGTGGCCTTCTCACTGTCTTGCCATCACAGGTTTTTCTTATGTAATACAAAGCTAAAATGACCAGTGTCCCAGTAGCTAATCACTGTTGTTTCTTCAGCTTTATCTGCAGAAAATGCAAGGCTGTTCTCTCTCTCCTAGTTCCTGCCAGTTGCACTGTCACAAAGTTGCTTTCTGATTTTGTTGGGAGAATTAGTTTTTACTTCCTCCTGCCCTTCTTGGTTAGGCATTGCTGTATGCCCTTTTCCCCTCCAGGGAAGGCTGCATGCTGACTAGTGTTGGTAAGGTGATGAATGTTCCAAGTTCTACCCTCTCATATGTAGAAGAAATATGTAGCTGAGTATCGTTATCATTAGTGTTACTAAAATGGGCGGTGTTGTTATAACTTTCTCTTTCCCTAGAATTCTGCCACCTACAAGGTAGAGGGATGGAGCAATGGTGCCTGACAATGAAATATGACTCCATTCTCTTTTGCCAGGAGTTCCTGAGTTAGACTTGTTGACCTTTGCCTTAGCCAGTGCTGAGATTATCTTCACTGCACATTTATTAATCTGCTAGACTCTCAATGAGAGAGCAACTTTCTCCTTTTCTCTCAAGATGACATGGGTGACAGATTAGGGGTAGAGGAGGGGTGTGATCCCAGCATGGACTGTTTTCCCCTCTCCTGTCATCAAAGCTATGGGCTTTCATGAAGCTGGATTGTCCTTTTGTTGATCATCTTGTGTCAGATGTTATCTTTTGCACCTGTATAAAAGTAACTACTTTTCTTCAGCATTGAGTCATAAGTGCTCATTTTTACTGATATTCCTTAACAGGATGAGATCTCCTACTTTTTTTTCTTTGATTTGTGGTGCATATTTGTGCTTGAATGTACCAGCTAATTACTTATTTCCACAATCCCAGAAATGTCACACATTTCCTTCATTCCATCCTGTCTCTCTCCCTTTCAATCCCAGTAGCAGTGTTTCTGCTGACATAACATTATTAAAATAGTCATCAGGCTTTTGTATTTGTCAAGGGGATCTATGCCATTTCATGAGAGGATTTGCCTCAGTTGTTTCCTGGATCATCCATTTCTATTCCTGCCTTCTGCTAAAGTAGAATCTATGTGTAACATATAATCTCTTCTAAAATAATTTGTATGACCATGTACTTGGAAATGTTTCTAGAGCATATTTCTTGAGATGGGCTGGTAGCTTATTTATTTATTTTTTATTGTCATTTTACCAAATAGATTTTTCCACTCCTTATGCTTTTGCATTTTACTATTAACACAAGGAAAAGCTAGGTCCCCATCTTAGAGAAATTGCTCAGAAATATTCCATTTTATGTTTCACAAATTCTACTTTTCAGTCAATACCATATCTTGTTTTGGCCATATATTCTACTTTATAAAGAATAATATAGTTCAACCAATATCAAATAACATGTTCTGTGTTTTGTTATAAATGAAGTTATCAAAAACACTAGCATGTATATTCAGTTTTTCTGAATCCCTTGGCAAAATTTTCCTTAGTATTCACATTTCTACAAATTGTCTCCAACAGTTTATCTCAGATCTCACGTTCTATATTTTTTTAATTATAGACCTCAAAATTCTTCCATCCTCTCAAATTATAACCCAATTTCAAAGGTACACCACATTCTTACATATTGGTAATAGTAACATCCCACTTCAGGGACTAAAATTTTTAATAGAATACAAAAGTCAGCATGAAAATTATAATAAAGTTGATAACTTAAATCAAGAGAAATTTATTTTGTTATAATAATGGAGAACAGAAGCATGGAATCAAGTTGTCAGAAAGATCATAGTTTCTTCAAAGTCTCCAGGAAAGAATGTTTCCTTGTTTTTTTCAATTGCTGGAGGAGACACATATTCTTTGACTTGAATCATTACAACTCTTCTCTGTATTTATGCCTTTATAATAGCACTATATTCAGGTATATCCCTGTATTTCTATGTCCTAGCTTCCCTCCTTTGAGAAGGACACCACTCTACTGGATTTAGAGTTTGTTTCTGGTTTTATGTTTTTACCTTTCCTTCTATTCCTGACCACCTTGGCTTACTCAAATGTTGCATTTACTTATGAGTAATAAAATATTGATACTGACCAAGCACTGAGATTAGTAACTAGACATAGTTTTGATAATGGTTCATTCACTAAATAGAATATTATAATTTTTATTTTTAAAAGTAATAATTTTCCAAACAATTTCTTTGAAATTCTATTATAAAAGTTTATAGTTTATATTACTATTTCAAGAAAAACATGACTGGAAATAAACTCACCAAATCACCAAACTTTGATCATACTTCCTGATGAGATTATTTTAATTCATACTAGTTAATTAATTTGAAAACAATAACTGTGATTTCATAAGAACTTGTTACATATTAATCACTAAGTAAAAGATCTACAGTTTACAAAATCAGGTATTCTAAGAGGGGAAATAATACAGCTTTTAGCAAAATGCAGAAAAATAATGGCAAATGCTACTAAAGAAGCAAAATATGAGAGCCTACATGTTTTGTGCATAATTTATAGTATATAAATGTTTAATTTCAATTATGAAAGTCACTAATACCTACTACTATCCTCACCTTGATTTAATGTTTTTGAGAGAAGAAGCAAATTAGAAAAAAGGAAACTGAACAAACAAAATAAATTAGAAATTCCACTTGACTCTGCTTTGCTCCTTCAAGGTATAGTATCTTAAGGAAAAAAATTAAACTCACCGTGTTACAGTGATACATGTTACAGTGATACATACAATGTTTATAGCAGCACAGATCATAATAACCTCATTTGGGAAGTATCCTATAAGTTCATAAACAAATGAAGTAAAATGTGGCAGTTTTATACAATGGAATATTACCCTACCACAAAGAGAGATAAACTTAAATCATTTTTACAAAAAAATGAATGATTTTGGGGGCCCTGCTACAAAGATAAATAAATCATACACACATGCTCATATATCATCTGTTTTCTCTTGCATGCTAACTTGTAAATAAAGAGCAAAAAGATAAGATATCACAGAATGTGTGATGATCTTTCTTTTCCAAATGGGAACATGATCAAGAGATGGTTGGGGGAAGGTGGGAAGAGAAAGTGGATGAAAAAAGGAATTAAGAAATGTTATTCATTCGTACCAATTCCACCCAAGGTATATAAGCATTATGTACTACAGTCATGTATTTGTAAAAACAAAATTGCTCAGCAGGGAAATATTAGAATCAAAATTAAAACCTACTCAATTTGGTTATAAGAAGCTATAAAGAATAAAAGCAATTATTATACTTAATATATTCTAGTTTTACTAATATTTTCAAAGTTAAATAAATCCTGACTCAGGAAATTTTTATGTTTAGAGTTTTAGTCTGTTAAAGAAATGAGAAACATTCGCAAATACACTTACACCACAAATAAAATAATGAGATTAATTTCCCTGGTTTTCTAAGTGCCCTTTTAGAACAATTCACAGTGAATGCCTTCTTTTCTCTACAGAAAAAAAATATGCACTTGCTAAGTAATCCTGACTTCAGTATTACGACTGTTATCAGTGAGAATATTTGCTATATAGCTTGCAAAAGTCAAAGTATTCAGAAACTAAAGATTGTAACTTAAAGTATGTAAGGACAAAGTAAAACTAAGCAGAAACATTCAAAGATATTCAAGCTCCTATCCTAAAGGGCTTGAGTCTAGACATACAAGAATTCTTATGTTAAGCCTCCAACATATTAATTTACCTAATGTGTTTTGCCAGAATTTTGCATCATTAAATTCTGACAATGCTACACATGATTTCTTGCCAAAAGCTAGTGAAAATGTATGAAGTTTCCATTATTTTAAAGAAAGTTTTTTAGTTATTGATCCCATATAGAGCTTTACTTTAATAAGTTACTAATTACCACTTAACTTTAAATTTTAATGTACACACTCTCATACACATTTATTTGGCATTTAATCCATTTTAGAAATGATATGATTTTTTAAGTATAAATCGTGATCAAAATATAAGAGTAATGTTTGAATCCAAATATTTATTGAAATAAAAGACTATTGCTCTGAATCCCTGTCAAGTACCCCCGTTCTCTTTGAACACACTTCACACATTATCTTTGCCAATTTCTGAAGCAGTTTCAGAAGTCCTGTTACCTGACTGTCTTTGTGAAGTGTGATCAAAAATACAGGGAACACTGTTGCCAAGTACCATTCAACCGAAAAAAACTAGGCTCCTACCATATTACAGTGTGTCCTCTTCCACCTATCCATTGTGTCTGGAACCATATAAATTTCAGGCCTTTGACAAAATCAGAATGATCATGAAATGCACACAATTTGTGTGGACTTAATATATCAGGCAGCAAAGACAAATTACACAGTATCAAATAAATACATTGACTAGTTAATTCTATGTGTCAGTCAATAATTCATTTTAAATTTAAAAACAGACAGAACCTCATGTTAACGTTTGTTTAGATTTATTCCTTTGAGTTTTTTTCCCCTAACCTGATAGTACTCTTCATTCATTGCATAGTCATTACTTAAAACAGCTCCAGGGAACCGAATCACTAATAATGGTTCCTACAGCAGTAATCAAAAAACAATTTATGAGTAGTTGAAAGATTGTGGCATATTATAACTTCCTAAAGCAGATTTTTATGGAAAAGCATTTGATATTTTCACTTCAAGTCAATATTGAAGACTTGTTACCAGCCCCTTAGTAAACAAGTCATAACTTGGTGATTCAGAAATATGATCCATTTAAGGCAACTTCATAGCCATTTCAGTCACATTTCTAATTGTAAGAAACTCAAACCCTGAAGAAAAATCTCTGAAACTTCTACCATGCTTTTTTTTTCCTGATATATGTTAATTATGTTAGTTTTAATGATGCTTCATGGGTCAAGGATGATTTGAAAGTTTAGTTTTTAAAATTTTAACTGTACTTTTATAAATTTTATGAAATATTAAACAATTAAAACACAAATAAAATATGTCTTTTTTGCTAAATAGTGAAACAGTTCTGAACTCAAATTCTTTGATCTGATGATCTTGCCAAAGAATCTAATTATTCTGCATCTGTTTTGTCATATCTATAATGACATGATTACTTTTGATTTATATTTCCTGTGATCTGTTCAACATTTATAGTTGCTTTTTATGTGTGTGTGAAAAACATGCATGACTTTCCAGAATCTCATCATTACACTATTCACAGTAAAAATTATTTAGATGACAATTGTAAACATTTATTGTACCATGCTTCATAAAGGTACAATCGGCAATCTTGCTTTTAGAGAATGATTCTGCTCATTTTTTGTCATGCTAGGTGCAATACTGAGGCAGTTTTATTACAAATTTTTACTGTGTATCTGTTGTGGAAATGAAAAAGAAACTCAGTAAATGTGTACATTTAAATTGACCACATTTAACTCAAAAAGTTAGGAAAAAATCTGGTGAGCATTTACTTATCAAGTAATGTGGGAAATAAACAGGTAAAAAGTACATAATAATGGAATTATGATGATGAACATATGCATTTGAATTCCGATTTCTAATGTTATATATGAAAATCTACAAGATATATTAATATTGTCTTTGCTTTTTGTGTTACAGAAAGTAGTTATTATAAATAACTCATTTCATTTGTTTTAGTTAAGAGTTAAGTGGGACCACATACTAAACATGTTAGTATGTAATAAATTTCAGTGATCATTTTTCTGAAGTTTCCTATTAGAATGTCTCCTGTTTTTCTCTGCTCATTAAATCAAAACTACATTCTCCCAGTTACTCCTTTGAAGTCTATGATTACTATTTGTTCCTCTCTTTGTAACATATATCACATGCAAATAAATTTGAAATATCTTTATATTGTGTTCTCTATATTTCTTCCCATTCATTCATTACAACTACTCTGGACTATGACACAGGAATTTCCTCACATATCATCCCCTCCACTAGTTAGTACAACTCACAGTACTGCAATCATGTGCTAATAAAAAAATTTAAAAAGGCATAAGTATAATAAAGTCATCAGTTTGTTTAAATCACTGTGGATTTTCTCAGTTCTCTTAGACTGAAATTGAAATTTATAAAATGACTTACAGTGCCCTGCTTGATTAGTGTATCCTTCATGCCTTCCCTTTACTATGATCTAACCATCCACCACTTTATCTGTCCTGTTTTTGTTCTTTTGAGCATAGACCCAATCTTGAGTATGCCAAAGCTTTCTTTGACCCGAGTCCTTTAAAATTATCTGCCTTGAAACATTTTGTCCAATATCTTCATGTTTTGCTTTCAGGTACCAGCTTAAATATCATTCTACTGGAAAAGTGTTTTCAAACATAGAATTTACCCTAGAGTCTTGTGGTAATCACATATTCTTTACAGAGTATTATCACCACTACCTGAGTGTTTTATAATTTGCCTTTATAATTGGCTTATAATTTGCCTTTTTCCTCTCCTTTAAGAAAATTCATTAATATTCAGGAAAATATTGAAGTTTTAATTTTTTGAGGCATAAAATCAGAAATAATAATATTACATGTGTGGGATCAGTCATGGTGTGCAAATATTTTATTTGCATTATTTATATTTATTTGCATTCTTTTTTCTTTTTTAAACCCTCTTTATGTCATTTATGTGCCACCAAAAGCTGTAGGAAAGGATACTGGTGCTAACTTCTCAAATCACTCAAAGATTCCCAGTTCTCCTTCACATTATCTACTCATAAGAAAAGTTAGTAGTCGAGTAGCAAAGCCAAGAAATATAACACACCACACCGATATGGAGAAGACTAAATAGGCCCTGGAAATCTGCATGAAATTGATCTTACATCCAACAAGCTGCTGTCTTTGAGCACATCATTTCAGGATTGGGGAAAAAGTATGCTTTTCTTGCGTAAGCTGGATTTTATACTGTACTCCCCACACATATTTAGCATACACGTCCAATAAAAAATGGTAGCACTAATAAATGCTCATGATCTGTTTGTTCAATAAACAGATGGAATAAAAAATGAATAAGGACTCATCCAAGCGTGATCGTGTGGTCAGGTGAGCATACAGCTAGATGACAAACTGAAGGGACTTCAACTAAATATTCTTAAATTTGAAAAAGGAAGCATTTTAGGCATACTGTCTCTTAGGAGTAAGAACACTACCCTTCTTTACATGAACATGGTAAAGACTTTGGTTTTTCTCTTGGAGGAAGTTTCTAAGAAGCAAGGCATTTGCATAATAAAAATTATAAGATTGAATATTAGGGAAAGTTGGCTTCGTTCAATCACTCTGCAACTTTATACTAGGGAAATCATAAGTAAGCTTCTTGACGTTAGCATACTTTAGAATTATCCTTAACAAACACAGATGTATGTTGCTGTTATAAAATCTGGGTATGTGGTAATGTTGCTGCATTAATTTAGATGCTCAGGAAATGGTAACTAATATTATTTGGTAAGGATGTCTGTGGTAGAAAACTGTTACCTTTGATAAATCACTTACCCTAGAATTCTAAGGCAATTTTTAAAATTAAAGGCAATTTTTAAGAAGGAAATCAATGGAATGTTTAGCTTTAAGAAAGCAAAACTCATTTTATGTAATTTCACACTTACTGAATTGAATAAATAATGCAGTGCTTTAGGGAATATGAGATTTCATGCATCATCTAGTTACAGGTTAAAATGTGTCATAGTAGTTAAAGCAAAGGGTTTATAATCGAACTTGTGTTTCATTTCCTGCTCTGCCACACACACCTGATTGACACTGGGCAAGTTAATTAAGTTTCTAAGGCTGAATGATCTCATCTGCAAAGAAAGGATAAAGACATCTTCAGTTTAGAATTGTTGTGAGGCCTGAAAGAGATATTTTATACAGCGCCTTTAATCTATGTGAGTAGATGCTCATTATGCCTCACAACAGACTCTGAGATCAACAATATTTATAGAAGAAAATAGAAGGCAATGGGTGATCAGTGACTTACTCCAAGTCACAAGCATAAGGAAGTGGGTGTCTGGATTTTCAGGTAGAAAATCTGGTTCTGGAACACTCTCAACCACTTTCATGTATCGTGTCTCTGCATTTTCTGGGAAAAGCCAATAACAAAAAGCAATTGGAGAAAAAGAACTGCAAGTAACATACTTCAAACTACTAGAGACATGGAAAAGCCATGACTGTTCTGTGTTAGCTGATGTGCTGTAACTTTTAAAATAAAGTTATGCTTCTTTGAGAAGAATTAGAAACTTGGGATAACTTAGACTGTTTTTCTCATGAGGACAGATTTTCTATTTCATCTTAGAACTATAAGCAATACAATAATTTACTACAGTAAGCTGTAAACATCATTTAACAGCAGCATTTATCCTGTCTATAAATTGTCAGATACTCTTTCTAATATGCATAATATCTGGATAACAATGGGAAGTGGGTGGTTTTGAAGGAAACAGAAATGACTTGGTTTCTTCCAACATTTATATCTATGGCCACTTTTCATCCTTTGTAGGCTGTATGAATTGGGGTGATTGATTTTATCTCTTTGATTCTAAGTTTCCTTCTGTGAGAATCTGAATACATATTCCACAGATTTGTGACCACCGCCTGAATAAAGGTATACTAAAAGCATTTTCAAAGTGTGAAATTAGTACTAAACATTTTTTAGAATGATTAGTGATAAATAATTCAAAATTCAGTTTTGAATAAGCAGCATATGATGACTTCAAAGACACCTTTATATCACCCTCTTTGGGAGATGAGATTTTGCATGTGGAACTTTAAAACCATGAAATGCTGTGTGTGTGTGTGTGTGTGTGTGTGTATATATATATATATATATATATATATATATATATATATATATCTTATTTCTTCCCGGAGAGACATCAATATAATATGGGACACACTGCCATGCCTTTTTAAACACAATACTAGGGATGCAGTTTAAGTTTTTCTAAATGATTTACGATCCTGAGGAACATGATAATTGAACTGTGCTTCATAGAGTGATTATCTCTGAGGTGAAGAAAGAAAATGTATATTACGGCACAAGACACTCTTTTTGCATTTTATTTTTTTGCCTCTTTTCATGACTTTGTCACTCATTCTAACATTTGTGCTAGGATCATCAGTACTAAATACAACTTTTTGTCAATTGAATTATTATTTTCTATAATTCTTTGCAGAACAGAATGTTTCAAAACAATAGTAGCAACATTTCACCACACAGTTAATTAGGAGTAGGAATCAATCAACCCTTATAGAATAAGGCTTAAATACTGTAGCAAAAAAATGATTAAACAGCTGTTAAATCTCTACAAATATTGTGACCCAGTGGCTAAATTTGCAGAAAGTCTTCCCAATTATCAGCACTATCAAATATTTTTATTTTTATTATAGTATATGCTTGTGATTCGTGATAATCACATTCATTTGTGATTCATGATAATCACATTTTTTATTATGTTTTGGTGATTCACGATAATTATTTATTTTTGGGAATTGCTATGCATACGTGTTGCATCTTGATATTTCACTTTTCTTTCCAGAAAGAAAGAGCCCACACTTAGTCCTATAAAATTATACAGTAATTTCAAAAATGGATTTAAAAATCTTCAACTTTGCCATAAAGGATACAGTAGTCAGTTATTCTGGGATAAAATGAACCCTGAAGTTCCTACAGAAATCTTAGAATTTTTAAAGCTGTTGCTTAATGAAGAGACTAATCTGGTTTTAATAACAAGAACAAAGAAGAATAACTAACTGATATATTTTAAATATAGACGCAGCATTCCTTAAAAAAGAAATATTTGTAGATGCTGAAACATCATTTTCAAAATGTTTAAGTATTTGGAGACACTACATACAAACAACATTCTAAAATCAAGAACAAAGGAAATAGGGAAACATTTAATTTAAAAATATATTTGACAAATTTAGATTATTTGGAAGAATGCCAGACTTCTGAGTCTTGGGAAATGTCTATAGAATATGCCTAATTACTCCATTTGCTTAAAGAATGATGTTTTATTTAGTCATATTTACAATATGTTTTTCCTTTAAATTATATATTTAAATTACAGAAATGATAAGAAACATTGAATATCAAATTTTAATATCAAAATGAAAAAGAGAATAAAAGATGGGGGAAGTGTACGTACTTCATTTAACAGACGCCTAAGTACAAGTGCTTTATCTGTTTTTCAATAGATTGTTTATGTTCATATATTACATTTTTTACCTACCAAGTAAAGAAATACTTTAAAATAAATTAATTTTATGTTTGTCAAAATTTTAAGGATGGACTGAAGCTTCCTGTGACTAATTTGAATCACCAAAATAGTTTGAACTGTAAGAATCATCTCAAAAACTTTGTGATAGTAAACAGTTAAAAGATAAAACATTTTGACTAATGAGAGAAAGAAATATTTGATGTAGCCTGACCTACAATGAATTTAACTTTTTTTGGGAAGTGATTTTATGGATTTTTTTGAACTGTTATTAATTGATGGCTTGAAAGATTTGGGAAGTGTTTGTTTTTTCTTCCAGGATCAGTAAGGTCTCAGAGGATATTAACCTAATATGTAATAGAACCATATTTGTAAAATTATTGTAAGCATAAATATTTGCAATAATGTCGATGTATCCTTTATGTCATATTTTTGTCATAATTTGATGAAATGTGAGGTGTTAATAAAAACTGTTCATGATGAGTGGATGTAGGTGAAGTAAAACCGACGTTTGCATAACAAGTTTTTGTTGAGATCGTGCCCACCTTTGCAAAATATGATCTTTGGTCACAATATGTCTAATTTTTTAAAGTTTCTTAGCCAAATGCAAAGTCATTAAAAAAAACAGATACTATGAGTTGTTCATTATTATTCTATTAACTCTGTAACAAAATTAAACATTGTATAATCCCCTTTACACACAAACACACACACACACGCATGCACACATATAAATGTACACATAAAGACACACATAGGAGAGAAAGAGGGACAGAGAGGCAGAGAGAGAATTTTAAAAACTGTTCAAAATACTAAAATACTTTCTGGTGTACAACTATGTACAAAATAAACTGAGGAGTATATTTATTTAGCACATAAACTTTAATATTAGCTCAGGTTTATTTTTTCTTTAATTGTTTTCAGAGGATTCAAGGATTTGAAATACTGAACTATTAATTCCTAGTTAAGTTTATGTAGTTACTAAATTAAAGTTACCACAAGATATTATCTAAGCTATAGCAAAGTCTGACAAGATCCTCTTAGGTTTTTATTTATTATAAACATTTCCATAGCGATTATACAACTGAGAAATTCCCATTCATATTTACATTAACCTTCCAGATTAATATTCACAAAATATTGCTATTGTTCGTATGGCCTTTCTCTGCTTAAACATTTTCTCATTCTCCACTACATACTAAATAGCTGCCAGACTGGTTTCTGATTCAATTCTTCAGTGACCCTGTGCCATTGTTCTTGGTCATTCTTAGCCTTTCCTATAGACGCCTGTTTTCCAGTTTAATCACCCCACTTGCCATTCTGCGCCGATGCACTGTTTTTACCAGCTTGCTGGCACTCCTATTGCAAATTCTCGTATCACAAATCTCATAAATCAGTTCACATATGTCATGAAGTATTTTGTCTTGTTCCTATTCAAATAAAAATTATCACTGTCTTTTAGAATAGTTGAAGTAGCGGGGTTCTTCCAAATAGAATGAATTATGCACACACACACACACACACACACACACGAACACACGCACAAAGACAGATCTGTGATAATCACACATATAACCTGTTAGTCACCTACAATAGCATATTTATTTTTCTCTTAAGCAGCCCCATGCAGATTAATATTATAGGCATGCAATAAGGATTAAAGGCATGCAATAAGGATTAAATGAAGGGACAAATCAGTGAGAAATCAAAAACTAAAAAAATAATTTTATACTTTTCCTTATTTTAAAACATCTATTCTGTTGCTAGAATGAAGGATCTTTATTCATTATTCTTTGAATTCATGATTTTATTTATTTATTTATTTATTTATTTATTTATCTGTAGATACACACACACACACAGTTTTTAATGTTTGCATTCTTTGCGAGATATTGGTACATGTGGATAACACAACTTAATTCCTGTTTCATTCTCTTTCCTTCCCTCTTTCCCTCACCACCAATCCTTCCTCTCTGTTTCATGCATGTGTGTAGTATGTATTATTTACCTTTCTTCTGTGCAGTTGGCACATGTACATAACACATCCTAACCCCTCGTTTTCATCCTGTCTCCCTTTCCTCTTTCATTCACCCCTTAATCTCTTGATCCCTTTCATCTTTGTGAATTACCTCCCTATTTTCTGTCTCCTATTTTGCTCTTTATTTTTACTCTAGGCTTCCTATGTAAGAGAAACCATATAGTATTTCAACGTATGTATCTGATTTACTTCATTTAACACTGTACTCTCGTGGTGCATCAATTTCCCTACAAATTACTAAGGTTTATCTTCCTTTATGGCAGAGAAGTCCTCCATGTGTATAAATATACATTTTCTTTATCCACTCATCTTTTGATGAGAATATTAGTTGCTTCCCAAGACTTACGTATTACAAATTGTGCTGGTAAGACATTGAGTGAATATGTACTTCTGTAACATGAAATCATATAATTGTTTGGGAAGATACCAAATAACAAAGGACCGGTGGTAAATGGAATTCCTAGTTTTAGAGTTTGTGAGAAGCCTTCATAATGATTTCCATAGTGTTTCTACTAGTTTATATAGCCAGCACCAGGGAAAGGTGTTCTTTTCTCCTCTCAGCTAACATTTGTGATTATTTGATTTACTGTTAATGACCTTTCTTTTAGTGGCAAGATGGAATCTCAGTGTTGTTTTAATTTGAATTTCTCTAAAGACCATCAATGTTGAACATGTTTTCATATATTTGTTGGCTATTGGTTCTTCTTCCATGAAGTATCTATTTTATGTTCTCATTTTTTGATAGGAACTTTAATTTTGGAAAGTCTAATTGGACAGTCTAATAAATTGCTATATTTTGGAAAATCCAAGAGTTATTGTTGGCAAACTTTTTTTCTCATTCTGTACATTGCATTTTCATTATATTAGTTATTTCTTTTGCTGTGCAGTTGCTTTCTAATTTAATACCACCCTGTTTTTTGATCCTTGAAACTATTTGCTATGAAACTAATGTTCTTTTTGGAAAATTCTTGTCTATGACAATGACTTCAAGAATTTTGCCTATCTTGTCACCCTGCAGCTTAAGAGTTTCTCATTTAATGTTTAGTTATTTAATGCATTTTAATTTTGATTTAGTATCCTGTTGTATTACTAATGTTTGTTATTAATTCTAAGAAAGTTTTAGTATATATTTTGAGATTGTCTATGTAAAGAACAAACAAATAATGATGATATGACTTCTTCTCTGTCCTATACATACCCTTTTTTATTTATTTACTTTATTTATATTGTTGCTCAATTGCTCTTGTTAATGATTCAGTTACAATGTTTAACAACGATTATAGATGACAGACTTGTCACTTTCCTGATTTTAGAGGGAAAGCTTTCAATTTTCCCCATTTGGTATGATATGGCCACTAGCGGGGCAGAAGCCTTGGGCATGGTCCTGTAGTTGTGACGATGAGGAATGACCTGTCAATTGCACAGAGTTCTTAAGGATGGACACAGAGCAGCAGCAACTCTCAAACCCAGCACCTGATACTGATTCTTCTGCCATGAGTTCAAGCTGAGCTGTGTACATGATGCAAATCTTCTAGCTCAAGTTCACATGGTGATTTGATAAGAAAGGATGATCTAATGTCAGAAATAAGATATAAAACATGGCAGCCATTGATTTTGCCACCACTGCCCTCTTATTCTTGCAATGAAGGACATAACTTCTGTTTTTCCTTCAGAGCACCTTTTCTCCTTGAATACTTCTTTTGCAGCTCGTTATCTTCTTTTGGCCCTAAAATAAATGTTAAAGGTTCACACTTATCAGTTGTTCCAATTAACTCTTTGTATGGGACTATAACAGCCTGGAGTGTACTGTTGGTTACTGAAACACTTTCTAACAGTATCTTTGCCATAAATTGACTTTTATCAGGTTCAGATAAGGTCTCCCAGACCTTTTTTTTTTTTTTTTAGTGTTTTCATCATGAATGGATGTTAGAGTTTTCAAAGGCCTTTCCTGCATCTACTGAGTTAACCATGGGAGTTTTGACCTTGCTTCTATTTAACTGATATATTACACTATTGATTTAAAAATGCTGAACCATCCTTGCATTCCTGGAATGCAGCCTACTTTTTCATCACGTATGATCTCTTTTGATGACTCATTGAATTCTACTTCAAGATTTTTGATTCTATATTTGTTCTCTTTTTTTTGTTGGATTCTTGCATAGTTTTGGAATCAGGGTAAGAGTAGCTTCCTGGAACCATGTTGGGAATATTCCTTCTCTTATAATTTCATTTAAAGAGAAGCTGGATAAGTGTTGAATTTGTGGCAGAACTTCCCTGCACTTTTTTTTTAAAAATTAAGCAATAAATCCATTCTTACCTGGGCTACTCTCAGTTAGTAGATAATTCATTATAGCTTCAATTGTATTGGTGATTACTATCAACATTGATACTAAGTAAGAAATGGAGTAGTATAATAGATAAAGTTCTTAGGTATAGAGTCAGGGTTTCAATCATAACTTCTTCCCATAAACTGTGAGTACGCCTGTTTAAATTCTTTATGTTCATTGGCCTAATTTAGCAAATTTGTTTTATAATGAAATTAACTGTAGAATGTTATTCATGCAGATACAGGGTGAGATAGTATCTGTAGTACTCTTAGGACTGTATCTTGTATTTAGTATGAACTTAATGTTCATAGTTACTATTATGTATCATTAGTTAATATTATTTATTACATGTATTTTCCTTGACTTTATTGAAATTACAAAAACTTTGTTTGTATCAACATTGTGAAAATGGACATTCTCCCAAAATTACTATACAGATTCAATGCAATCCCAATCAAAATACCACTAACATACCTCATAGATCTAGAGAAATCACTCCTAAAATTCATCTGGAACCAGAAGAGACCTAGAATAGCAAAGGCAATTCTAAGCAGCAAAGGCAAGGCAGGAGGCATCACAATCCCTGATTTTAAATTATACTACAAAGCTATAGTAAGAAAATCAACACGGTACTGGAATAAAAACAGACCTGAAGATCCATGGAATAGATTGGAAGATACAACCACAACCACAAACTCACGCAACCACCTTATCTTTGATAAAGGGGCCAAACACATTCCCTGGAAGAATGACAGTCTCTTCAACAAATGGTGCTGGAAAAATTGGCTATCCATAAGCAGAAGACTAAAACTAGACCCATGCCTATCACCGTGTACTAAACTAAAATCTAAATGGATCAAAGATCTAAATCTTAAAACAGAAACACTAAATATGTCAGAAGACAAAGTAGGTTAAAAACCTCAAAGATTTAGGGGTAGGTAGAGTATTCATGAACAAGAATCAAACTGCACGGGAAAACACTAAAAAAAAAAAAATAGGTCTGTGAGACCTTATCTGAACCAAAGAATCAAACTGGGACCATATCTTATTAAAGAGTTTTTGCATGTCAAAAGAGATTTCCAGCAGAATGAAAAGAAAACCTACAAATTGGGAAAAAATCTTAACGGACTGTCCCTCAGACAAAGGACTTTTGTCTAGAACTTATAAAGAATTTTTAAAAAATTAGACCCTTGAAATTCAAAGATTCAATCAAAAAATGGGCATCTGAAATGAATAAACAGTTCTCAGATGAACAAATATGAATGGCAAATGAATACATGAAAAAATGTTCATCATCATTAGTCATGAGAGAAATGCAAATTAAAACCACAATGAGATTCCATCTCACTCCAGAAAGAATGGCCAGGATAGAAAAAACTACCAACAACAAGTGTTGGAGAGGCTGTGGGGAAAAAGGAACTCTTCTGCACTGTTGGTGGGAGTGTAGACTGGTGCAACCACTGTGGAGGTCAGTCTGAAGATTCCTCAAAAAGCTGGGTTTTGAGATCGCATTTGACCCAGCTATCCCACTTCTAGGCGTATTCCCAGAATATCTGAAAACATCATACCACAGTGATATATGTGCACCCATGTTTATAACAGCACAACTTGTTATAACCAGATCTTGGAAACAACGTAAGTGCCCATCAACTGAGGATTGGATAAAAAAGTTGTGGCATTTTTATACAATGGAGTACTACTCAGCTATAAAGAATGACCACATTGAGATATTTACAAATAAATGGACACGACTTGAGGCCATAATCATAAGCGAAGTAAACCAGACTCACATGTGTAAATACTGTACAGTCTCCATAGTATGAGTTGATAAGAGTATATAAGATTTTATGGTAAGCATGAGTCCCCATCTCATAGCTTTGAAGCCTTTCAATGTTTTCATTCATCAGTTGGAATAGTTTTATTCTGTTTTGTTTGACTATATCATGCATGATGGTATGAACAGCTGTTTTGAAGAAAACAAAACATTATGACAGGTATTGCTGATTTAATATCATCTTTCTTAGAAGTCCTACCATGCTTCTATTCTTCTACTACCATTGTTTCTCTATATCACATTGTGTCTTATTGGGATTTGAATATGTGTGATAGTATAAAAAATTTTTTTATCGAAAATGAGATATTATAGTACCCATTGATCATTCTCTGTTATTCGGTTCAGAATGTCCTGTAATTCTTTCACTCTTTGAATGGCTTTATACTATTGTGTTATGTTTGATATTATTGTATTTGAAACTATGCTCAACTCTAGCAGAGAAAGAAATATTGTGATAACTACTGTTAATGTCCGGTCTTTTAACATAAAGTACTGTGTTGCCTATGTTGTCCTGTTCAGATCTGCTCTGTTAAGTCCTCTTTTGTTTTATTCTCTTTAAAATTAAAAAAAAATAAAAGAAATAAACAAAATGGAGACCAGTGACTAGGTCCTTCTTGAATAAGGATTTAGGTGTTCTTTATACTTCTTCATGTTCTTGGAGATGTGTATATGTTAGCAATATAGTCAAATTACTGTTTATACATCACCCAAAATGTTTTTTCTCTGTGATAAAACCATCCACTGTATTCACAGACTCACTTATTTCATCTTGCTTTTGATTTGAGGAGGCATTCAGATTGTCATGAATATTTTATTAAAATTAAAACAAGAGGTTTTTTTCCCTTCAAATAAAAAAAAATTTGTATTGATGTGTTTGTGATCAGTATTGGTTATGAGTATTTATTTTCTGCATAACCAAAAGAAATATTTTTCAACTTATAAATATTCAAGAAGTTATAAAAATTAGCATGCGATAACAAAGTGGGATTTCATCTGAAGCAATCCATTTCAATTAAATTCATGTTAAAGAGGTAACAAACAGAGCAGACAATAATTAGCATCTGATGGTACAAAATGCTAAACTGTAATGAAAAATGACAATATAAATGCTTATCTAAAGGTAGTGTTATGTGTCATGAAGCTACTGACCTCCGTATTACGTGGCTCAACCACTCGTGTGCCAGCTGTGTCCTCCGTGGAATTATCACTTAGGTTACCCACTGCATCAGAAGCCTCACCCCAACAAGCACACTACAGGAGCTTTAATTCATTAAAAGATAATTATGATTTCCTAGATTTATCTACCTACTTTTTCCATTTTTGGTCTCACTGAACATTTCTTTATGTCCAAATCACAACCTCCTTCCCTATGCCCTGTGATACACATGGTCTACCAGCCAAATTTCCTATATTTTAGACCTACTCTCTGCACATTCTTTCATGATATTTCTTTTTGTGAAATCTGAGCCTTTGACTTATTTTATCTGTTATCCTGGTTCTGAGTATGTTGTGTGGTAACTTTGGAATGCAAATGGAGTAGTCTACTGGTTTCTAATTGCTAGTTTCACGTTTCCTTATCTCCCTCTTAGACCTCAACTCCGAAGACTCTCATGTCATCCATTCATACCACAAGCTGTTTCTTTTTTATTATTTTTAATTTTTATTAAGACATATTTGCAATATATAATAATTAAATTTATTGTAGGGAACTGGCATGTGTACATAATTTATCTCAATTGTTTTTTTTCCCCTTCTCTCCACCTACCTTTAATTCCCATCATCAGATTTAATTATTTAATGAGTCCTTATAAAGTTATTTATTATATGTACAGATGGAAAACTAGATTAATAAGCTAAGAACATATGAAAGGCATAAGACAATTACATTAAATCAAGGAACTCTTTTAGATACATTGTCCATGCTGCATTACAATAACTATTTTATTGTTTTACTATTACCTGCGTTTTAGCATTTCATTGTGCATAAATACCATATCTATTGCCCACTCACCTGTTCTTGGACATATAGACTGTTTTAAGATATATTTATCATGAATTGCACTGCTATAAATATAAGAGACATGCATCACTGTAGTTTGATGTCTTTAACTTTCGATGGAAGATAAATAGGAATAGTGAGGTCAGACAGAATTTCTATTTTTAGTTTTCTGAAGACTCACCATAGTTACATTCAGTTATGATGGTATCAGTCTACATTTCCATCACCAATGAAAAAAATTCCTATTTCCACACAGCCTCACCAACATTCACTATTGATCGATTTCTCAATGATAGCCATTCTGACTGGCTTGAGATGGAATTTCCGTGCTGCATTAATTCGCGTCTCTTGAATTGCTGTGACTGCTGAACGTTATTTATTTCTTTATTGGCCATTTGTATTTCTCACCTGAGAAATCTCTCCTCACTGCGTTTGCCTACTGTTCAGTTGATTCTCCCTGGTCATCATGAAGAGAGAAGCTTTGTTCCACTATGGCTTCTGCCATGGTGTGTTCACCTTGGGGTCAACTGAGCACTGACTGGCCCGAATGAAATAGTGACCCAAAATAAACATCCCTTTTAAATAGTAGACATCATGTATTTTGTCTCAGCAATGGTGAAGCTGACCAATGTCATTTCTATATTTAGTTCAGTAAAATCAAAACACAAAACCCGTTCTCCCTTTGTGTTAACCACTTGGAAAACCACCACAAATACATCAATAATCCTATTTAATTTGTAGAAACAAGCAAAGAAAGATACTGACATGCCTCCTTTTATGTTTATGAGTATAAATGCAACATACATCCTCTAAGAGGCTTGTCTGTTACACTTGTTTTTGTTTTCATTTACTTGCCCAGGTCACAAAAGAATGATTTAATATTGTTACTTCTGAAGAAATAATTCTAGGGTTCACTTCCTTGAAATACATGCAGTAATACAGAAATATGTTCTCATATATGATCTAGTGTGTGGTTTCCCCTTTCTGCAGGTTGCATTATGTATGATCTTTATTTTCTGACACTGAGCATTTCTATTCTATTGCTAATATACTTCATTTAGAGAACCTCTCTGTGTGTCATTTCTCTTTCTTTCTCTCTCCAGTATCTGTCTCTCTGTGTCTTTTTTTGTCTGTCTCTCTCTGTCTCTCTCACTCTATTGTCCACCTCTTTCTGCACATGAAGCAGGAAGGCTTAAAATAATTGTTCAGAACACTATCATGATCAATGCCATTCTTTCCAGATTATGTATTTTATACTTTTCACATAGTGTCTGTATAGATTATTTTAAAATCTATCTGTTGATCTTTGATATTTTCCTTTCTTCAAGTCATCCTTTTCCTGCAAAACAACTTACACTTTTATCAACCAGTACTGAAATGCAGATTAAGCATCCCTAAAGGTCATCATTTTCCCCCACACTTGCCTTCTAAATAAAAAAAACACATAAATTTAAGTATTGACAACCTGATTTCCCTATTTTCCTTTCCAGAAAAACAATATAAATAACATCATTGATGCCTTTCCTCAATTTCTCTTCATTCTTACACTCAATCAATAGTAGCATTTTTATATAATATTTCATATATCCATGACTAAAAATCCTCCTAATTGTATTCCCTTCTTCCAGTTATGCACATCTCCAGTGAAATGTTTTATTAGTCTCAATTCATTTGTAATACTGTAAGTATAAAACCAGCCCTCAAAAGTACTATTCATTATTTAGCCAAATATTGTTTGTCCCAATTTTCCCACCAATAGTGCTTGTCTTCTGTTTTACTCATTGAAATGTCATCTAGATTTTACTCCATCTATGCAGTACTTGAAATTTGAGAATAAGCAAATAACTCTATCTTGGCCAATGGAATCTTAGGAATAATCTAGTAGAGTGATCCTTACAATTATGTTCCTAAAAATAAGAGAGGTTAGCAAAAGTGTTTTTATTAACTCGGATTGTCCCTCCTGTCTCCTTGTTTCTCTCCATCTTATTCAGAAGATGGCAGTCTGTTCAGAAAATTCCTTTAAAAAGAAGTGTTTACTTGTAATACTTTGCAACTCACAATGCTCACTTGATGTTCTACTTTCTTTGTGATAGAAGTTTAGATCCACAGAAGGCTTAGAAATTTGATCTAATTTATATCCATGACCTCAAATATTAAAATGTTCTTTTCCTGTTTTTATTCTGGGATTTCATATCATACTTTTCTCTTGCTGGCTAGATTTGCTAACATCCTATCATGTCTAGATTGCAGAGGTTAGCATAACATAGAAATATTATAAGTTACTATCAAATTTATTTTAGGTTGCCTGGTGATGCCCTCTGTAACAGTCCTTTTAACCCACACTATTTTGTTTTTACAATGAACTTCCTCCTCTGGTGATTTCAACAAGTTGTATAATTTATCAAATAATATTTATTCATGAAAAGTTTCAGTATAGATATGTTGATAATCAGAGGATGAGAAGTTAATTGACTCTCCTAAAATCATGTAGATTAAAAAACATTTTATTTGCTCTCCATGCACTTCATACTCCACCTTATGGTAAACAAATCTGTTTTTGTATAGGTATTCTAACAGTTTTATTTACATAAGAAATCCTCCTGTATCTATAGCAGATATAATTTTGTCATATTAATGTTACATTCTTTCAAAATATAAAATGCATTAAGCTTTCAGAAATTATTCTGTTTCTCAACATGCTGGGTCAGATTCAATGAGATCTATGTTACCAACAATTTAAAGAACAGAGTTATCTACAAAGTTAAATCGGAGGAGGAAAGTAAGAGGAAATGCAAATAGGTGAGCACTCACAACTTCTCTTTTGTTCTGATTTATTCACTGACTCAAATGCTTGCTGAAAGATTGGGAGGCTAAACACAGGTCCTAAACTCTGGATCTCACTGGACTGCAGAGGCAGAAATTGAATGTTACAGTTACTCTTGCCAAGAGGATTTGACAAGAACTCAGTCGAGGAATACTTGAAGAACTTAAAGTTTTTAGTCCTTTACTAAGCCAACATGATGATGGAGAGCATGATAAAGGTATATGAACTTTCATTCAATATTATTTACACTCACTTAATATTAACTCACTTACACTCACTTAATATTATCTTGGTAGTATGAAGTTATTGAGTTAGAATATTAAACAAAAATTGTGACTAAAATTAGAATAAAATAGAGGACGAGATGGAAAATTTCAGTGGTATATGAAATTATCAACAGAAAGTGAAATGTATGCCATTGAAAAGATATAAAAAATAAAACAAAACAATTTAGAAATCTTCAGTAACAAAATAAACATTGCTGAAAGGAGAATTAATGAAAAGGAAACCAGATGAAAAGAAAATACCCACAATGAATAAGATATTTTTTGTCAGTTTGATTCACTGTGACTAATACAGCAATTAATACAGCACTTCAGCATGGTAAACTTAGTACAAGACTAATACTACTTGTTCTGGTACTCCTTGTAAGTACAATACTGCTGATATCATATTGAAAATATCAAAAATATTTGACACCTGACACATTCACTTTGCCCTGAATGTATTTATACAAAGCCAACTTTCAATCCATTTAGTCTTTTTACTCCTCCTTTTCCTCCTCCTCTTTCTTCTCCTCTTTTTTTCTCTTCCTCTTTTTCTGTCTCTTCTTCCTCCTTTTCTCTTTTTTGCAATGCTGAGAGTAAAACCTAGGTCTTTGCACATACTATGGAAGCAATCTATATTGAGCTATGTCTGCACCATTTCTCATTATAAAATTGCAAAGAAGAAACCACTATTATCCTCATTTTATATGTGGGAACCTAACGCACAGAAGAGTAAATAATTTGCTGGAAGTCACATAGTTACCAAGTAGTCAATAGCACTTTTTATTCTCCTCACTATATTAATTCTGAAAATAATAACTGTTGAAAAGCAGTAAAAAGAATAAAATTTATGAAGGAATGAAGGCAAAGAAAGAAAGAAAAAGTCAGAATGCAGGTCATTCTTTAGGCCGGTCTAAGTACTTTCTGAATTTTTTTTTCAACATTTTTCATTTATTTGTCTATGAGATCATTCCTGCGAAAGTAAAACTTAGATCATTGTGACTGCATATTTTTTCAGGTAAGAAGACAAAAAAGTGCATTTGAACTATGTTCCTAACTTGGCCAGTTACGGTATTATCACTTCCCAGCTCTCAGTTACAAACATCTCAATCCTCAGGTTATATAATGGATGTTTGCTCTGGAGATAGACTTGCTTTGGTATGACTTGTTTGAAAGGCAAACAGATTAATGAGCTAATGTGAAGCAAGCATATCAAGTGGAAAGTACACATTTTAGTAGCACTCCAGATTTCATTAAGCACAAATAGTTGTCTTGAAGTCAAACAGAATATGTGCTGGGATTAAGCTGTGACATTGGCTTCAAGGCTCTCCAAATCCCCAACGTGGATCGCATTTGAAGTTCTCATGCTGAAGTTCATTGACAATACAATTTGCATTTCTAGAGTTTAACCTTCAGAACATGAAGCTATAATTTGTACATGTTAGTAGCATGTGGAATCTGTTCATGTACATAATATTTCTCAATCCCCCCTTCTACCTCTTTTTAAATTTTCTTTTGGTTGGCATCAAATTCTTTTATTTGTTTTACAAGTTATTTCAAATTAATTCTCAAAATCACTGATTAATATTAGGACCAGTAAGTAAGACAATTATAGGAAACCTTAAAACATGTATTTTAAGTTTGATCTACTTGAGGGATCTATGTTTTCCATCTTTAACAAACTGCCCAACATACACCATTAATGAGAGAAAGGAGTTTACATTTCAAAGGTCTACAGAAGACTCCTTTGTCCTAACAAATGGATATTAATTTTCTCAGTGTGTAAGATGTTGTCATTTAAAATAAACTTTTGAATATAGTTATAATAAAATATATAAACAAAAACAGAAGCATCAGTGTATTATAAACCCAAGTAAAACTAAAACTAAACATATAAGTAGGTAAAATGCTATTTAATTATCAAAAAATGATTTTAAAAATGAAAGAACCAGAGCATTTTCTCCTTTTTTAAGTGTTACCAGGATTTTGCATATTCACAGATGTTTACAACTTAAAAATCATTTAATTCTAATTTAAATCAGTTCATAATACTCTACTTATGTTTTCAGTCATTTGCATATATTAGTTGATATCTGTTCAGCCATACATCCTAAGATTAAAATAAATGACAAAAGACAGCTCCAGTTATGCTTTTCTCCTCTAAATTTAAAGTTTTTATTAAAATAATTACAACCATGAAGCTATTTAAATCTCACAAAATTGCCAGTGTTGTAAATTTTTCTTCAGTAAGGTCACTCTTCTTTAGCAATCATCTTTAAGAGTCTACTCGAGTAGATATTTGTAGAAAATGTAAATGTCTTAGTGGATAAGAGAGGGAAATCCCTATTCTGATGGTATGCATGCACCAGAAGGAAGAAAAAATATAAGCACTTAAAGCTTATGAAGTCTGTAAGTATTTGATACATGACAGTGCAAGCTGGGTTGAAGGCGAATTTCTGCAGAATAGTGGAGGAAACAGTCGGTGTAGTGACGTGAGTGGAGAGGAAAACTGGTTACGTGCCATGCTTTAAGCTTTTGGTGGTAGAATGTCCCTACAAAGGGACAGATGCTGCTACTCTCACAGGACCTTTGCATATTTTAGGAGAGGAAACATAGTCCACGTGACCGGATCACATGATAACAGCTGTGCAGGGGACAGATTACAGCAAAATAAGAAATGCAGCAGCCAGACTGTCTGAGGAGCAATTGACATAGTCCAGGAGAGGAATAATGCCACACGGCCCCGATGGCGAAAGGAGAGAAGGAGCGAATCAGTGGGTATTCAGAACACGTTCATTTGTTGACTTTGAAGTCTTGCATTAAATTGGATCTCTGTTTTCTGCCGATATTGCATTTTTAGATTCTGCTGTGTCCTTTCAATTACTTTTGATTGTTAATTAATATAATTTGTTTATTAGTTTTCTTTGACTAGCTAACAACACTTACCAGCTTGTAAAGAAAACCACAACTGGATCTTAATAAATCAACAAATCTGAATCTATTGGTAATTTGGCTTCTGGGGCAGGAAAATGGAAGAGAAAGAATGCAGTTTGAAAAATGACTTTTTCTCGTATGTACAAGAAATGGTGAGTCTGGCAGATGTTCACATATGCTATCAATACGCTGCATACATTCTTTTGATAAACAGGCTGCAATTTGAAATATGTCCAAAAACTTATAATATTTTTTTAGCTTTTCTCTTTGAACAAAGTTTTCTAAAGAATCTTAAAATATATCTTTGATGGTGAGAACTTTAACAGAAGATAGTATAAATGGAAATCATTTTATGTGTCAGTGTACCTGTAACTAATTCTCTTTAAAAAAAAAAAAAAATATATATATATATATATATATATATCAACAGTTCAATATTCCAATATTCAAAGATGTAGACACAGTACATATAAAAGAACTGTCTCATACATATACAGGAAATAATTTTTCATACAGTAGAGCAAAGAGCATGTGTTGGGAGTTCTAAAACTAGCTTTAAGTTTTCTTTTCCTCTATCGAGTTCCTTCCTTGAGGCAGAACTTTTTTTCAAACCATCAAAAATAGCTCTCTATTTCAGATGAAGCCTTGTAATGCTTATAATAATAGAAATGTACAAGAGTAACTGAATATCATATCTTCTTCACTGGTTTGACTTTAAAGGGAAGTGTTTATAGCAATTTTTTCATTTCACATAGAAAACAATATGGACAAACAAAAATTTAAATGTACAAAGTGTCACTTTGCACTATGTTTCCCTCCATCTCTTGGTTTCTCAATGTTTATCTGTAATGGAAAGTTCATAGAGATAGCTTTCATACAAATTTCACCATGACTAGCATTTTTAAATTCATGGCAGACTTTCTTACTTAGATTTCTTTCTTAGATTTTCTGCTCTTGTGCATTAGTCAGTTCTTCCACAGCTGGGATCCAGTATCTAATAATCACAACCAAAACAGAAGACATGGAACTGGACTCCCGATTTCATGTTACTCGGGGCAAGGTGGGTCAGCTTCAAGTCATTGCGTGGTGGTAGGACTGTAGGAGGGTTCAACCACTTAGTTTATGGTCACGGGGAAACACGGCAAAGGAAAAGCCCAAAAGAGGAAAGGAGTGAAGGGCCAGATGTAGCACCTAAGTTCATGCTTCCATAACCTAATAAGTCAAACTGATACTTCATACCTTTGGTCTATTCAAATATATACCTTTGGGCTATTCAAACTCTTTGGGAAAAAACTGAATAATCCTATCAATGCATTGGGGCGTCTATCAAT
The DNA here is from genome assembly GCA_004027295.1 of Dolichotis patagonum. Lineage (NCBI taxonomy): Eukaryota > Metazoa > Chordata > Mammalia > Rodentia > Caviidae > Dolichotis > Dolichotis patagonum. The sequence goes on along the minus strand of PVJX010017134.1, from coordinate 10,364 downwards.
CATAGCTTTCATTTTATAATAATATCCTCTTCCACACTGTTATCTTCTAAATACAATTATATTAAAACTTAGTTTTAAGTTCTGTTTCCATTACAACACCTTTTTGGACTAGTCCATTTATTCTCTGATATTAATGTGAGATTTCAGTCATTGATAATGATCCTTTTTTGTTTGTTTGCTTTTGGTTCATGCTTATCTCTCATTTCTAGAATTTTCTTAAGGTGTAATTCATTCAGCAGGGAGTACCTAATACTGTACTTCCTATAATTTCACTTAATGTTTTTCTGCTCATTGTGAATATTTTATTTGGTGGTTTAATTTTGTGTCTATGTCTTGGAGCACAGAATGGAAATAAATTTCTTAACCAATTTATAGATGAGATTATTTTGGTTTTCTTGTAGTAAGCATTATGTAAGATAGAGAAAATAAAAATGAACCCTAAAGTGATAAAGAACCTTAGCACAATTACATGATAATGTAATGCAGGCACAGTCAAATTCTATGGCTACTTGCTTTTAGTTCATATTATTATTAATATTATTATTATTGGTACCAGGGATCAGATTCACAGCCTCGAGCTTGCCAGGCAGGCACTTGAGCCACTGAGCTAAATCCTCAGCTTAGTTCGTATTACTTCTGTTTCATCACGCAATGCATCTGTTTATGGGCCCTATCTCTGCATTAGAACAAAAGCAATTAATTCAAATTTCTCTGTCCCATACAGTAAGCATTAAAAAGCAAATGATTAATTTTATTTTCCACTGTACCAGGTGGAATTTAAGTGACTTCAAGTTTCTCAACATTTCTGTTACCCCTTTTAATCACTGTTTACTCCCATCTTTGAATCTTTTCAAATTTACACTACGTTTCTATTGGCTTTAAAAGACAGACAGTTACAAGTAATAAAAATATTTTAATTTGTTTCTTTTCATCATCTTGTTGCATCAGCTGTAGAAGACCAAAGGCAGAAATGCTTCCCTAAACACTCTATGTATTCCTGTCAGTTTCTGCCTGCTGAAATCACAGCCAGCCATGAAGATACTTGGAGCCAAACAGCAATGCCTGTGCCTTCTGTCATCAAGTTTTATTATATTTGTGCATTTGGAACCAACAGCTGAGATACTTTCTTCATCTCCTTTCATCAAAAGAATCTTAGGTGTCTTAATATATTTTTCAAAGTCAGTGATTTTTTTAAAATTCAATCACCACAGAGGTGTTAAGCATGGTTTGATCATGAAGTCTAGAATCATTTAATCAAGTATCTTGAAGGTACAAATTTTGAAAAAAAATGAAGCACTTAATACCCACTGAAAGACAGATTAGAAAAAAGTTATTAAACAAAACAAGTATTAGTGGGTATGTGAAGGTAAAACAAGAATGCTAGGCTGATATTCTTATGATATAATCCTGATGACAATATCAGTGATTTATAAACAAGCATGGATACACAAGAACACATGATGAGTGCTATTTTGAGCTTCCAAGAATAAAAGAGCTGAATTTAAACTTGAAAATATATTTGTTGTTCTGCTCAATTTCACACTTCGGAACCATCTTCTAGGATCAATTCCAGTACTTGCATCTAACTCAAAATGCACACCAAGGCGCAGTGTTTATCAGCACACTATGTACCATCTGCGTGTACAGTCACAGTACTCTACTGTCTGGCAATGGACTGCTCCTCATACACAGATGACAAGATTCAGAGATCTTCCCCTCAATATTTGAAGGTGTAATACACAATCTCTCTGTTGTATATTTTTGTGTCTGTGATCAAATAATCCATTCACATTTCAAACTAGGAAGTAATAGCTGCTAAGTTTCTTTGTAACTGTTCAGTGTTTTCTTAAAAAGTTTTTCAGTTACATTGGATTGTCTTATATATCATTTAAAACATTATCGTTTTAATAAAAATATAATATATGTATTTATAGAATAGAATATTCATGATATTTATAAATAACTATTGTTCAGGGCTAATATTTTCTAAGATACACACTCAACAATTGTACATTTTATAATTGATGATTATCATATATTTTTGTCCTTCACATTAGATATTTTTTATTTTGCCATTAAATTCAGCATTTTGAATTAATTTTAAGGAGAAAATTAATATTGTAGTAGAATAAATCACTGAGATATAAACTAAATTATGCAAAGTTAAGAATATGTCTTATGAATATTAAAACTTCTGAGTGAGCATGTTACTTAGTGGAAAGATAAAAAAAGATAAAACTCTTGAAGATATATGCATAAGCAACTGCTTTTTCAACAGAACTTCAAATGTATAGGAAATAGTACCAAGAATCAACAAATGGGATCATATCAAGTTAAAAAGCTTTGGCACAGCAAAGGAAACAACCAACAGAGAGAAGAAACAGAATGAATAAGACAATTTGCCAGCTATTCCTCAGACAGATAACTAATTTCTAGAATATATAAGGCTCTCAAAAACTTAGACCTCCTCAAAAGAAGACACACTTTTAAAGATGGGACATTGAAATGAATAGATACGTCTGAAAAGAAATACAGATAGTCAAAGAATGCATGAAGAAATATTCAACATGCTGGCTATCAGAGGAATGCAAATTAAGTCAATAATGAGATTTCTGTCTAACCCAAAATGAATGACTATCAACAAGAAATCAGATGATAATGAATTCTAGTATTGTTAGTGGAAAGATAAACTAGTACAAATACCATGTGACTCTGTGCGGAGATTCCTCAAAACCTAAAACTAGAAATTTCACTTGACCCAACCCTTCCCTTTCTACTTATTTTCCCCAAAGATCTAAAGACATCATATTATAGTGGCACACACCTACCTATGTTTTCAACAATACAGTTGAAAACATAGCTAAATTTTGGAAGTAGCCTCTATGTCCATCAACAGATGAATGGACACAGTGGAGTATTACTCTTCTATAAAGATGCAGAGCCTTGAATCTTCTGTAGGAAAATAATCTTGAGAACATAATGGTAAGTGAAATAAATCAAACACATAAGTTTAAATACTACATGATTTGTCTTATGTGACAAACCTAAATTGTCAATTAATAGCAAAATAAAAGTCAGATCAGTGCAAGAAAAGAGATACATTTCTCTCAGATGCAAAAGAGATCAAGAGATAGAAGGAGAAGAGAGGGAGGAGAGGAAAGAAGTTGAAAATATTAAAATATGAATGTAGATGTGCTGCCATCCCAAGGAAATGTGATCATTGTGCACAAACACATACATATAAAAACAGATGCAAAGAATAAAAAAAGTAACATACTTAGACCTTAATTTTGTTGAGTCTATAAATTATGTAGTTTTTAATCCAAGGCTAAATAAGAAACTTATTCCATATTAAAATACATAAATTGCACCTTAAGGAAATGTAGGCAATATTTCATCTAACAATACTTTCTGCATCAATCACCGCTGAAGATACACATTTTGTCTCTTTACAGGTTTAAAATTGCCTACAACACCTTGAAATCTGAAGAAAAATTATTTTTAAATCCATTAATATCCAAATAAAAGCCAAAGTAAGTGTGATTTAATGAATGCGTGGTATTTCATTCTATTAAATATTTCAACAACTGTGTATATATAAACAAAAAGCAGATCAGATTAGGGGATCTCAAATTGTGATTTCAGATCACAAATAACAGCAACCATTTAAAAATGGAGTAAATGCAAATTATTTCAGCCCTTTCAATATCTTGCGACAAGATAGATTTTTGTCTATTTTGTCTAATAGCCATAGAGTTCGACTATTTCTGTGTTGCAAATACTCACTTTGTGATCAGTTTCAAGATGAGAATGTCACATCCCTGACAGCAGAGCTGAGTAGAGGATCGCTGTGATCTCAGGTGATTCTGACCCACTTTTAGTTGGACAGTCACTAAATGGGACCACAGCTGCTCCTTCAGTCACGATGGGCTTATGTCCTCATAAACTCCCTGTGCTGTTATAGTCAAACGTGCATGGTAGGCCGGAGGATACAGCTCAGCGGCACAGCATCTGCCTGGCAAACACAAGGTCATGAATTTGATTCATGGTACCCAAAATAAAAAAGCATGGTACAGGAGTAGTTTTCTACAGACAATAATGATTTAAACATTCACTTTAGATTACAAGCTATAAGCTATACCTATGGCAAAAATGCACCTAACCTGCCAGCCATTATATTTTGGTCACAAAATACTCTCTATGGTGTTATTTATGTACATCCGTGGTTACAGAGCTGACGGAGCTGTGGGTCCCTGTTCCTGCCAGGTTCACCCGAAAGTATCACGCACTGCTAGTCTAGGAAATGATCCAAAGTTGGAATTCAAGGTACACTGTTTTCCCGAGTATGTGTGACTTGCACACCACCATTAAGTGGAAATATGTAGACTAGTCTTCAGTCAAGGGGTCTGTGTAGGGAAATGAATAGTAATAGAATCTTGGATATGAGAGATTTTGGGCCATTGAATAGCATCTCTTCTAATCGATTGTATTACTAATTCGTTATTGGGCAAATTGCAGAACTTTCGTATTTTTAAATTTTCCTTTCCATAAACAGGGTGAATAAGTATCCACACAATGAGACAAAAACTTTGATTTCAGTAGCATGAATCTGCCTCTGGTACCGAAGTTAAAAACTAAAGTGAACGCTTAAATCATTATCTGTGGAAAGATATTACTCTATCAAATTGCCTAGTCTTTATTTCTATAGTTCAAAGAATTTCTGGTTTCTTCCACTACTGTAGAAAGAAATCTGTTTCCTCAGTCTTGCCATAGGTACAGCTTTTATCTTATAGTCTAAAGTCAACATTTAAATCATCATTATCTGTAGAAAAATAGTTCTTTACCAAATTCCCTAATCTTTATTTCTGCATTTCAAAGACTTCCTATTTTCCTCTACTACTGTAGAAAGAGATCTCTATTTCTTCAGTCTAGCAGACTTTAGCTTGTAGTCACAAACAATGTTATATTAAAATTTGCTTATTTTTAACAGCCAACTAACAAAGAACTTTCTTTATGCAAAACCCATAAAATGAAAGTACAGTGACCACAGCCAATTCACATTTCCCACTTGCCTCATCTCTGGGCATACAGATTTGGAAAATAGTTTTTCTATTGTTTTCATTGCTATTCTGATTATATTGTCATTATTATTCTTTGTTTCTTCTGTCTTTTTGAGAATGTAGAATACAAGTTTTCAAACTAATTTACCTCCCTATAAGAGGATACGGTATATTGAAATATTAGATGCAGTTTAAACAACGAAATTTAGTTCCAGTGCTAATAACACAAAATGGTCCTCCCATTTATAATTTGTGAATATTGTTATTTTGAATAGTGGATGCATCTTATTTGAACTCTAGAAGGAAGAATCTCAGAAGATCTGCAAAGACTACAATACTTTCCTTTAAAAAGTAAAAACATTGTTGTAGAAGCAGTACAGATAAAAAATGTAACACATCATCTGGTTTCAGCCCACTCCTGGAGTATAGTTAACACATTTCTTAGAAGTAGGTCAGTCCATTTTAATCTTACTACCCTTCTTCAAAGACTAAATGTATCCCACACCAAAAACTTCTCTAGGATATCTCTGTGTCTATCCCCATACTCACAGATGTATAGTACCTTGTTACAAAATAAATAATTCTGTCCCCTGCAATGTTTCTTATTCAAATATGTGTAGACATTAACCATTTTCTCCTTTACTTTAGCTATAAATACATATTCCCTTTAATCTTTTTCTGATGAGACAGCCCTGTACTCAATTCTGGCCTATTCATTTTATGGTTAAATTCAATCCATTCTGTAATTTTACTCTTAGGTGAAAGCTGGCCACACTGAATAAAACGAATTTTACTCTGAATTGAAAGGTTTGGAGGCACACTTGCAAAACCACTCAGTACTATTAAGGCGTAATGAAGATTAACCTGAAAGACATTGATTTTATGTTTAATATATTTATATTCTGAATGCATTTATATTCTGAGTCTCAATAGTTCTTGAACACTTTTACCTTTTGTGTTCCTAAAGGCAATAACACGTCTTTCCTCCCTTTTAAGAATTAATGAAACTTCCGATATGCATCATCTTTGAACAAATCAATCGTCTCTGGGTTTTTAAGGCCGTAATAGTGTTTGACAGAGATATGGGTTACTTTGATTCTTTCATCACTGCAGTTGGTCCCTAATGACCCTTAAGAAGCATAGAGACAGACACACGGAGGAGCCTTCTGTAGTGATTACTAATGTATTATAAGGATATCTGAATAGATTTTTATTTTACAAAGGAAGATATTTAGAATTTTTTCACTTCGTATATTCCAGATAACCAAAAATATAAAAATAAACAGCATATCCAATGGAAAAGAATTACTGAAATCTGCATCTTTTCTACAGGAGTTCGAAATTCTTTTGTTTTGTGTTTGATCATCTTCACGGAAAGCATCTCCTTTGAAAAAATATTTCATAGCTTTCAGAGACATGTAGATTTCCAATTTATGCAGTAACTGTATGTGTGATGAGGGCTAAGTATCCTCCCAACAAAGGTCACAGTCATAGGAAAGGAGCTACTTAGGAGAGACCCTAAAAGATTCCAGGAACAAACACCACCTGGTAGAACACTTTCACTGAATTAACCAGATTTGAAAATGCCCTACTTGTAAGTAAAGGCGAGGATATAATGCAGCTGTTAATGTGACTGACATGGATTTGCACCTTCCTTTGTTATTGTTATTTGTATATTTTGAATAAATGACGTGAACTTTCCAAGTTAATTAAGCTACTTCATTTAGAAAATGTGCATTTTATTTATCTTGTTTACTAGTTAAGGTGAGTAAACAATGAAAAACATCTAGGAAACTAATTTGACCCTGATAAATATCTAACATAAATAAAGTTAATTTATTGGTTGTTTTGTTTACAGTTTTCAATTCAATAAAATTCCTTATCAAATCTGTGAATACAAAGTAAAAATAAAGATTTGGGAATTTAGCTGAGGAAAATAGAATGTAAATACGAGAGATTCTGATTTCTCTCTGAACTTCTTTGCTTAGATGGTGCTCATAGAATTTCAGTGAAAGTGTAGAATTTAAGGAACCATGGTTATTACACCAAAGATCTAATGTTCCCTCCACAGCCTGCTGTGCCTAGCATCTTTCTAATCCTATTTTCTATACTTTGTATCTTACTCACCAATACAAACTGCATCTCTGCTTTTTTTTTTTTTTTTTTTTTTTGGCTATATTTGAATCATTCCCATTGTATTCTTTTCAAAAACAAAATTGTTTTCCTCCCTGGGGTTCTTTTTCAGATATTTTGAAAACTAACTTCTTGATTTCATTCTTGCATTTTCTCCAGTATTTCCTGTTTAAACTAAGGTCTGATAAAAAACACATCTTATATGCTATTTCATTACTTTTCACTCTATTGTTGAACCAAGTTTACCAGTAATGAACTGGTCTTGAGAATTAAGACTACGTGTTTACATATCTGTGTTAACAGAAGAGTGTGTGGGCCATTGTGTGGTACAGAGAATATGCTCAAAAACTATAATTGTAAAATGATATTTATGGCATAATTGTATATCACAGCAGAAATTTGGAGTAAGAAAATCATATACTTATTTATTCATAATTGCTTTATGTAGATATAGATTCCTTTACTTACTTATTTGCCACTCTGAACTGTGATGTCAGAGAATACACTGAGAAAAAATTATTTAGATATAATTTACATATCATAAAACATTCCTTTTCTAAGTGAATATTTAATGACTCTCAGAAAAATCCTAACATGAAAATGGTAACATCAAGTATGATTTAAAATAAATGAGAAGTGCTTTTGCTTCTGTCTAGAAAAATATATGCTCATATATTCATTGTTGTAATTAATAGGCAAGCGTATATTCATTAACTCATATATCACCCTTGTGAGCTTTTTAGCTAATCTTACCTTGTTCCGTAGAGTCACTCTTCAACTGTCTCTGTAGATTATATTTTTATTTTACATGGAATCACAAAAATGTATGTGTTCACATAAAAATGGATGTGAAACACAAAGATGTGCATTTTTCTATACTGGCCTCTTTTAATCAGCACAATATTCTTGAGATTTATCTATGTTGCATTGTGGAATGAACTACTTTTTACAGCTTTGTAAGATTTCACTGTACCAATACTTGATTTTCTTTTAATCTTTTCAATATTAGGGAACAAGTGGGTTGTTTTTAGCTTGCCTTTGTTCGAAACACTCTGTTACGAACATTCACATGTAAATCTTGAAATAATATTTTACTTTTTGAATATTATAGGAAGTGGATGCTGAGACAGAATTGACAGAGCAAAACTTTTAGTGTGAAATATTGAAGGTGGATGTGAGAGGGACTATTCAAGAAACTCTTTAGACTCCAGTGCAACTTGTAATAAAAGGAAATAAAACAGATATTAGCAGAGATTTAGACTGAAATGGAAACATTAAAAAGCTTTAGCCTGCCCTTCAGTTACTGGCAATAAGATAATCTGTGAAGCGACTGAGCTCAATCAATCTCTGAAACAGGCAGCAAGAAAGATTAGAGATAGGAGAGGTTTATCGGGCTTGTTAAGTAAAATGTAAGATATCTTTAAGTTTGGCCTGGACTGGATGAAAAACTATTTCTATGTTAACTAACATATAAGGAGAGTAGAATTTCTGGAATATATACCTATACATCTAAATAGATGATAGATAGATAGATAGATAGATAGATAGATGATAGATGATTAGATAGATAGACAGCTTCAAATGCATATTTCCTATATCGTGGCAAATAATATCACATTTAAAATTTTCAATCAAGTAGAGAAAGGTTCACCTGGACAGTTTGGTGAGGAAAATAGGAGGCAAATGTAAGTCCTAATTTCTTCAAAATGCCCTTGAATATCAGATATCCAGAGAGTTAGTCGGTGGTGCCATCTCCTAAAACCCTGACCAGATTTGGGGTCAAACACCTGGTGTCCATGTGTCACATACTGTAGCCTCTCTGTGACTCACTGTGTCAGCTTCTATGACTCACATATCATCACGCAACAGACTGAGCACTTCCTGATGGCCTTAGGTCTTTTCTGAACTTCATCAGAGACACAGTGTAACCAGGTCTAGGGTAAAACCCTCAGTGTGTACTCTTACCTGGTCTATGAAAATACAAGTCAATTATTTTTATTATTTCTTATCCTTTTTTCATTCTGTTTTGAACAGTCTTGTTGAGTTATAATTGATATCAGTATTATTTTCTCATTTGAGATGTACAATTTAATATATTTGATACATACACATAACCAGGTAACCACCATAATTAAATTCCATAGCATTTCTTTAGCCACAAATTTTTTTCTTATGTCCCTTTTGAAACCTATCTCAATATCACTATTCTAAGTCCAATAAACATTAATTTGGTATTTTTTAATACAGCCTGTACACAATTTTCATGGAAATGGGATAATATAAAAGAAAATCTATTGTGCCGAATTCTTCCACTAAATGTAAAGCTTTTGAAGTTCACCCAAGCTGCTGCATTCCTTTTATTGATAATTAGGTAGAGCACTGTCTGAATATAACACATAGTTTTTATCAACAGCACAATGTTTATTGATTTCCCAGGAAATAGATGAGTTTATTTTTCTGGATGTTAAGAATGTAGCATATAAATATTTAAATTCAAATATTTGGCTAAATATCAATGTTGGTTTATCTTGAGAAGATAGCAAAAAATACTGACAAGTAAAATAAATTATCTGTGTAACTGTTTAATAAGTTGCCAAACTGTTTTGCTACTGGTAATGTAGGAGAGTGCTATTTGTTCCACATCTCCATTAATATTCAACACTCTTAATGGCTTGACAGTACGATCGCATTGTGGAATTTGCTTATGTTCTATTGGTGAATAATAATGGTGCATTTTTTTCATATAATAATTTTCTTTTTTTTATTTAAAAGAGAATAAAACAAATGGGGGCAGTACAGAGCAGATCAGAAGAGGACAACATAGGCAACACAGTAATTTACATTAAGTCAACTGGACATCAACAGTATCTAACAACATATCTCTTACTCTGCTATAGTTGAGCATAGTTTCAATTACAATAATATCAAACATAACACAATAGTATAAAGCCATGCATAGAGTGAAAGAAGTCCAGGGCTTTCTGAACCGCATAACAGAAAATGATCAATGGGTATTATAATATCTCATTTTTGATAAAAAAGAAAAAAATTTGTTTGAACTATCACACATATTCAAATTCCAATGAGACACAATGTGGTAGATAGAACCAATGGTAATAGAACAAAAAAAAAGCATGGTAGGACTTCTAAGAAGGATAATATTAAATCAGC
>PVJX010017133.1:0-38977 GCA_004027295.1 Dolichotis patagonum | reverse complement strand
TGTTTTGTTTTTATTAATATTGTTATGTACTGCTATGTTCAATTATACTATGCCTGATGACATAGACAATTCTATTGAAGATAACAAGAGACATCATAGTAACCATTGTAGATCACCTTGTATTTTGATTTTATATGTCTTTTTCATTTTGTGTTTTTCTAGGAATTTGTTTTATCTTGTTTTGTTTTGTTTTGTTTTTCCCTCTAATACAGAAAAGATAGATATACATGTAGGGACTTGTACATGCATAGATCTTCTAAACAGTTTATGAAAACTTATTATATAATGCACAATGAAATGAATAACTACTTTGAAGAAAAAGAGACACTAATGTACCCAGTGCTGGTTCTCTAGCATCATGATGTGAAATCTAGCAATACTATTATTGTTTGTTCAGAGTGATTTTAATCTGTTTTGTTTAATTTAAACATACATGAAGGTATGGACAGCTATTTTGAAGAGAATGAGAGACACTATGACACCCATTGTTGACTTCCTTATTGTCTAGTCTTGAAGACCTAAAATGCCTTCATCATCCTGTCCTGATCAGTTTTATACTATGTTGTTTTATATGAATTAACTGTATTTGAAGATATGGACAACTATTTGGAAGAAAATAAGAGACAATATGATAGATAGTGAAGATCTCTGGTTGTCTTTCTTTAAAATCTGTATCTCTTACATTGTTTTCTTATGTTATTTTATTATATTTAATTTTACCCTCTTTCAAATAAAATTAAAAAATAAATAAATAAGAGTTCATCTTGAACCTTGGAATAGATGTGAATTTGAAAAATTCATCTTTTGAAAAATGTGATTGTTGACATACTGAAATTTGTCTCTAATGACAAATGATGGTGAACATTTCTTCATATATTTATTTGCCATTTGTATATGTTTATCTGAGAACTGTGTGTTCATCTCAGATGCCCATTTTTGGAGTGAATCTTTGAATTTGGGGGGGGAGGTTTGATGTTTTTAACTTCTTTGTATGTTCTGGATATAAGTCCTTTGTCTGAGGGTTTGCTGGCTAAAATTCTTTCCCATTTTGTGGGTTTTCTTTTCACTCTGTTGGTGATTTATTTTGAAGTGCAGAAACATTTGAATAATATGAGATCCCAGCTGTTGATTCTTTGAAGTATTTCCCATGTGGTTTGCATTTTGTTCATGAATTCTCTGTCTATCCCCTATGTCTCCAAGATTTCTACCTGCCTTGACTTCCAGTAGATTTAGTGTTTATGTTTTAATATTTAGATATTTGATCCATTTTGACTTTATTTTAGTGCATGTGATAAGCATGTGTCTAGTTTCAGTCTTCAGAATGTGGAAAGCCAGTTTTCCCAACACCATTTATTAAAGAGGCTATCCTTTTTCCATTGAACATGTTTAGTCCTTTGTTAAATATCAGGTGGCTGAGTGTCTTTGTAGTAGTGTTTGCATCTTCTAATCTGTTCTATTGATCCTTAGGTCTATTTCTTTGCCATTACCCTGTTGATTTTATCACTTTAGCTTTGTAGTATAGTTTCAAGTCAGGAATTGAGATACCTCCTGACTTGCCTTTGTTGCCCAGGATTATCTTTGCTATTCTAGATTTCTTCTGTTTCCAAGTTTATTTTGGGAGTGTTTTCTCTAGATCTGTAAGGTATGTTAATGGTATTTTGATTAGGATTGCATTAAATCTGTATAACAGTTTTGGGAGTATGGCCATTTTCACAAGGTTGACCCTTTCTAACCAAGAGCAAGGAATATCTTTCCATTTTCTAATATCCTCTTCAATCTCCTTTTTTAGCATAGTATAACTTTTTAGCACATAGGTCTTCTACATTCTTGGTTAGGTTAATTCCTAAATATCTCATTTTTTTGGATGCTATTGTGAAAGGTGTTATTTCCATAATTTCTCTTTCATTGAGTTCATTGTGTAAAGAAATGCTATTGATTTTTGAGTATTAATTTTGTATCCAGTTATGCTGCTGAGTTTGTTTATTACTTCTAGTAGTCATTTAATGGAGTTTTTTGGGCCTTCAATATAGAGTATCATGTCATATGCAAATAGTGATAATTTAACTTCTTCTTTTCCTATTTTTATGCCTTTTATATCTCTCTCTTGTCTGATTGCTCTGGCTAATATTTCCAAACAAGGGCTGGGGGTTTAGCTCAGTGGCCTAAGTGCTTGCCTGGCAAGCATGTCATGAGTTTGATCCCCAGTACTAAAAAAATTTATTTTCCAGAACTATACTGAATAGGAATGGTAACAGTGGACATCCTTGTCTTGTTCCTGATTTTAGAGTGAAAGCTTTCAGTTTTTGTCCATTTAGTATAATGTTGGCTGTTGGTTTGTCACAGATGGCCTTTATGAGATTGAGGTAGATACCATCTATTCCAAGTTTCTGTATGGTTTTTATCATGAACAAGTGTTAGACTTTATAAAAAACTTTTTTTGTGTCTAGTGAGATGATCATGTGGTTTTTGTTTTTGGTTCTGTTGATGTGGTGTATTATATTTATTGATTTGCGTATATTAAAAGATCCCTGCCTTCCTGAATAAATGCACTCTGTCATGATGTATAATTCTTGATGATTTGTTGCATTTTATTTGCCAGTATTTTATTGAGAATCTTTGCATCAATGTTTATCAGGGAGATTGGCTTATAGTTTTCCTTTTTGTTTGGGTCTTTCTCTGGTTTTGGTATGAGAGTAATACTTGCCTCCAGGAATGAGTTAGGGAGGATTGCTTCCCTTTCAATTTCATTGAAGATTTTAAGGAGTATTGCCATCAAATCTGCTCTAAATTTCTTGTAGAATTCAGCTGTGAATCCATCAGGACCTGGGCTTTTCTTTGTTGGTAAGTTTTTAATCACATTTTCAATTTCAATAGCTGATAGTGGGTTATTCAAAATTGTTGTATCTTCTTCTTTGAGCTTTGGTAGTTCATATGTTTCTAGAAATCTGTCCATTTCCTCTGTGTTTTCCACCCTATGTGAGTAGAGATTTTCAAAGTGGGTATTCACGATCTTTTGAATTTTCGTGGGTTCTGTAGTAATTTCTCCCTTTTCAGTCCTTATTGTGTGAATTTCGGTTTTTTCTTTCTTTTTCTTGATAAGGTTGTCTAGAGGCTTATCAATTTTGCTTATTCTCTCAAAAAACAGCTTTTTAAAATTCATTAATTCCTTGTATTTTTTTTAGTTTCAATTGCATTAATTTCTGGTCTGATCTTTATAATTTCCTCTCTCTATGAGCTTTGAGTTTTACTTGCTTTTCCTTTTCTAGATGTAGCATGCTTTGAGATGTAGCATTAGATTGTTTATTTGTGCTCATTCTTTTTTGTTGATATGACAATTTATTGCTATACATTTCCCTCTTTAGCCCACTTTCATTGTGTCCCTCAGATTATGGTTGTCATATCCACATTTTCATTAAATGTTAGGTATTGCTTTATTTTTTCTTTAATTTTGTCTGTAACCCACTGGTTGTTCAGAAGATTGTTATTTAAGTTCCATGTATTTATGCAGGTTTGCAATTACTTTTGCCATTAATTTCCAATTTCATTGCAGTATGGTCAGATAATAGCATGAGATAATTTCAATCCCTTTGCATTTCTTAAGAATGTTTTATGGGCTAATATAAGGTCTATTTTGGAGAATGTCCCATATACAACTGAGAAGAGTATATGCTGATGTGGTTGCGTGGAACACTAAGCGTCTACTAAGTCCATTTGTTCACAGGTATGATACATTTCTATTATTTCTTTGCTGACTTTTTGTCTAGTTGATCTATCTCTTTGTGACAATGGGGTATTAATGTCTCCTATTACAATTGTGTTCTTGTGTACTTGGTTTTTCATGTCCATTAGTATTTGTCTTATATAGTTGGATCTCCTGTATTTGGTGCATATATGTTTATAATTGTTAGTTCTTCCTCTTGAATTTTTCCACTAACAAGTATGTAGTGACCCTCTTTATCTCTTTTAATCACTTTAGGTTTGAAGTTCACATTGTCTGCAAATGGAATAATTTCCCCTGTTTTTTTTCAGGGTTTCTATTGCATGGAATACTGTGTTCCAGCCTTTGACTTTTAATTGATGAGTTTGTTTTTGAGTCAGATATGTTTCTTGTATACAGCGTATTGCAGGATCCTGTTTCTTGATCTATTCTGTCAATCTATTTCTTTTCTTATTTTTTTTTTTTTGGCATCAGGGATCAAACTCATGACCTCGCACTTGCCAGGCAGGCATTTATGCTGCTGAGCTAAATCCCTGGCCCCAATCTATTTATTTTCATAGTTGAATTTAGTCCATTTACATTGATGGATATAACTGATATATACTGACTCAGCTTTGTCACTTTATGTCCCTGTTGTTGGTTTTCCACTTTTCCCACTTGTTCAATTGCTTGCCCTGCCTGATGGTTTGTTTCTGTTGTTGTTCTTGAAATTGCATTTTTTTTTTAATTTCAATCTAGTATGTCTTTTAGTACTTTTTTAGGGCTGGTTTGGTGGACATGAATTTCTTCAGTTATTCTTTGTCATGGAAGTATTTTGTTTCTCCAGTAAATTTCAAAGAAAGTTTTGCTGGATACATCAATCTGGGTTACAAGTTGTTTTCTTTCAACCCTTGAAACACCTCACTCCAAGCTTGTCTTGACTTGAGGGTTTGTGCTGAAAAGTCTGCCATGATTCTAATGGACTTTCCTCGATAGGTGAACTGTGTCTTTTCTTTAACAGGTTTTAGTATTCTGTTTTTATGCTGTACATCTGGGATCTTAATTGTATATATGGGTGTAGACTTATGTGACTGTTTGGCATTCTGTATGCCTCACTTATCTGTATATCAGATTTTTTTCCCCATGTTTGGGAAATTTTCTGCTATTACTTCTGTGAATTTACTGATGTCATTTGTTTTGACTCCTGCATCTTCACTGATGCCTGTAAGGCTTATATTGTTTCTCTTGGCATCATCTTGAAGCCTCTGGATTGTCATTTCATGCTGCTTTATTTTTAGAAGTTCTATCCTATCGTGATCACTAATTGCGATCCTATCCTCAAGGTCCCAAATTTTAGCCTCAGCTTCACTTAAACAGTTTTGCCAGCTTTCAATAGAATTTTTATTGGATATCTCTTTGAATTTGTTTCATGGGTTCTGCTTGTTTTCTATAGTGTTCATTCAAGGTTTCAGTTAGTTTCCCGTGCTCCTTTAAAAAAAAAATCTATTTCTTCTCTAGCTATGCTGAGCAACTCCTTTACTAAGGATGTTATTTCTGTCTCTATGTGAGAAAGTTTTTCTAATTTGATTTCCTCTATAGACTCATGGAGTTGTTTTTTTATTTCACTTGCTATCTTTTCAGAGTTTTGTGGTGTATGACTTTTAAAGTCACCTATTTCTATGTGTCCTGTACTTGTTCCTGATGGACTAGATGTTTGAGATTGCATTTTGCTTTTTGTTTTGTCATTTTCACCTTTTGGGCTAATATTTGGTCTTTCAATCCCATTAATCTCAATGTCAGTAGTGCACATCTTAGGGTCCTACTATGTGGTTGATTTTTTCCAGTTGCTGGGTGTCACAATGAAGAGGTGGTCCAGTCTCCTGAATTCCTCCTGCAGGGCCTGTTGGGTGAGTCCTATATTCTTCCTAGGCTGAGTAGCCTAGGAGTATTGATGTAAGTCAACTCTTAGTTCCTGCTGTTGCTATGTATTCAGGTTGTTTCAGATCACCAGATATCCCTGATTATAGTGTTTGTGTTGCCTGGGGCCCTATTGTGTCACTGGGTGTCTCATAAACCCTTTTAATTTTCTCCAGGTTGGGGGAGGCCTTATTGATACACTCCTTAACATACCTGATTTTCCTGTGTGAAGGAAGGACTCACCCACACTCTTGCCAAACTTTCCAAGGTCCTGCAGTTTGAGGGAACTTTGATCTACTCCTGTTTACTCACTGCAGACCTCTATTTTAGGGGCAAACTCACCACACTGATAGAAGCCTGCTGAGGTCTTCTGTTTGGATGAGGGGTTACTGTGTCTTCCATCAACCCAGCAAGTTTAATCCACTACAGTCCAAGGTTATGGGAGAAGGAGTGATATCCAAAGATCAACAGCAATACTAGGTCCAGGATGTTGGGGGGTCTCCGAGGGTAGTGGCACAGTTGGGGCACAGAAGCAGCAGGGCCTGCCCTGGCCTTGTGTGCCACTGGAAGTCCTGGGTTCCAAGGGCAGGTGGTAGGACAGTGGGTGCTTGGACATGGCCTGGCCAAGCCCTGTTCAGCCCTGCTGGAGGTCCTGATACCACTATTCCTTTACGTGGTCGATGTTGAGTATTGTGTCTCAACAAAGAGAAAGCTACTCAGATACTCATGATGAGGTGAGTGTCCTTCTTTTCATGTGCTCCTATGTTGATGTGATACGTTGCTTTGCCTCCAGTTTAAAAATATGGTGGTCAGTGGGTAATGGATTGAAATATCTGAAACCATGAACCAAAGTATACCTTTCCCTTCATAAATTGATTATCAGATATTTGACAGAAAGCTGGTTAACATGTGTCCCATAATTTTACATTTAGATCTCAGCTTGAAATAAGCTTTTCTGATACTTTTCACTATATATTGCAGGAAATATGTTCTCTCATACTGATGATATACAAAATTTCCCACTGGAAGTTCCATTTTCATTCTCAGCACATCCCTAGAAGCTAAAATCTCTGAGAGCAACAAAATTTGAAATTCTCTAAAGCCGCATGATACTTAAAATGTTTTCAGAGTTTTATTTGCTGCTTGTATATCTCCTATGCATGGGATCTGTTCAGGTATTTTGCATATCTAAATTTTGGTTTTATAGTATTGCTCAATTTTAAGAGTTCTTGGTGCATTTTTGATACTAGTCTTTTATTAGATATATTTTGAAAATTTTTTTCTCAGTCTGTGCTTTATCTGCTCATATGAAATAATATTGGAATATATATGTAAATTATAAAGCATAAGTTAAATTATACCTGTAATCTGATATCCAATTTAAGATTACTTTGGCAATCATAGTATACTATGATTGCACTAATCTATATGCTTTGCCAGTTTTCCTATATTTTTTCTTTATTTTTCCCTGTCCTTTTAAAATAGTTTACTACATATAGGCTATTCTAAATGATATATTCTTGGGTGTTTGGAGTGTTTTGAAACTTGTGTTATATCCTGCAATTGTCTGAAGTTTTCTTTTTTTGAAACTATTTCTCAAATTCATTAATGTCTCATGTGAGCCCTCAGGAAAAGGACTTATATATAGAATATATAAAGAACTGAAAAAAAAATTAGGTCTCCCAAATTCAAAGACTCAGTCCAAAAATGGGCAGCTGAAATGAATACACACTTCTCAGATGAAGACATACAAATGGCAAACAAATATATTAAACAAATGTTCAACATCATTAGTCATTTGAGTGACACAAATTAAAACAACACTGCAATTACATCTCACTCTGGAAAGAATGGTTATCATCAAGATATCAACCAATAACAAATTCTGGGGGGGCTGTGTGGAAAAAGGAACACTTCTCTACTGTTGATGGGAATGCAGATTTGTTCAACCACTGTGCAAATCAGTATGGAAATTCAACAGAATACTAGGATTAGAGGTCCTATTTGATCAAGCTTTTCCACTTCTAGGTATCTTCCTGGAAGAATTAAAAACATCATACCACAGTGATTTATGTGCACCCATGTTTATAGCAGCACAATTTGCAGTAGTTAAATCTTGGAAACAACCCAAATTCCTATCAACTGAGGAATGGATAAAAGATTTGATCTTTTTATACAATGGAATACTATTCAGCCATAAAGGATAAACTTGAGACTTTTATAGGTAAATGGATGCTACTGGAGACCATATTCATAAGTGAAATAAGTCAGACTCATGTGTATAAACATCATATTGTCTTCTGGTGTGAGAAACTGAAAGAGTACCTAAGATCCAAAATGTTCAATAGATATTGTGAAATGGGAAGAAATTGTTCAAAAGGAAAAAACAGCTAGGATGGAGGAAAGGGAAAAGGGAAAAATGGAAAAGGAAAAGAAAAAAAAACAAAATACAAGGCAGATATACTATTAGAGTCTCGTAACACTAGTTTTCTCTTAATGCTAATATTGTTTGGAGAACTTTTTGTGCTCATATCTTGTACTCTGAGTAATTACTTTAAAGAGAACAAATACTCAATGTATTAAGCATTGTTATTTTTTCACTATTTGTTATGAAATATTATTTTATTTTTCCATTAAAAATCTCATATGAAAATTAAGTAAGGTTTTGGGATTCCTGTCAGAAGTTATTCGTAGCTAGGTGTGGTGGCACATGCCTGCAATCCCAGCACTCGGGAGGTTGAAGTAGGAGTATCACTGTGAGTTCAAGACTAACCTAGGCTACAAAGTGAGCTCAAGACCAGCCTGAACTGTATAGTCTCAAAAGACCCCCCCAAAGTTATTCTTTATTCTTATCCTAGTTATCCTTTTCTCCATATACTAACTTCCAGAATTGTTATGCTGCTACCCATTCAAATTACATTCTTAATGAGAACACGAAACTTTCTTGTGCTAAAGGATAATTGCCTTATCATTTCTTAGAGTATTACTCTTTCCTAGGCTGATTTCAATAAAAATAGAATCAAAGAATGAACCGAAGGATTATAAATTACTATAGAAGAAATTTGAACACCAGAAAAACACATAGATATTGATTTGGGGACATAGTAGTGTTTCTGGAAACTCTGAACAAAAGAATAATTTTTTTTTGTTGTTTCCAGCCTCAAATAAGTTCAACCTCTCCTTACCATAAGGAACTTATTTTCAGAATGTCAGCACTGGACATGTTAATGTAGTTTGCTCACTGGCTAGCTGAGAAACAAATAATAATGACAAAATTTTTTTAACAGATTGAATGATGAGTAGATGAACTAGTTACTTCTATAACGCAGAAATACATATTCTGTTCACAAATTAAAATAAATATTAAACTATAATAGTTGAATTAAAGAGTCATGGTAGAACTAAGAAATAGGTTTTGTACTACCTGGTTTTTTTTTTTATTGCCATTGAATTTACCAGTTAATACAGTTTCATCCTTATTAATGTGTATGTACAAATAATCTTTTGGATTTCAGCAACAAATGTTATTTGTTTTCAATTTCTGTTGCCTTTGTGGTTGTCACCTTAAAATATTTCTCTTCTTTGTTCATCAACATACTAGAATTCAAAGTGAACATATGCCTTTCTAAGTAAACATAATCCTATTTTCCAAAAATTCTCAGTTAAATCTAAATATAATCTTGTTTTTCCACCATCAGATGTTTGACATCTGCACTGATTTTACACTAACAAAATGAATATATCTTAGAAAATTCTACCCTAAGCAAGTGTTACATTTGAAAGTATTTAAAGTATCTGGTGCCTAGAGACAAAAGATAGTTTAATACATGACAACTTTCTATTTTTAACTATTATTCCATTTTCTTACAGCTCTTTTTAAAAAGCACTTTTAATTTGTCAATATTATTGTTCAAATCCATTTTAATAATTGTATCACATTTTTATTAAATCTCCCTTTTACACCAGTTAGTACTTTTCAATTATGTCTCTCTCTCTCTCTTTCTTTCTGTACTGGGAATTGAACTCAGGACTTTGTGCTTGCCAGGCAGACACTGTGTCACTAAGTTACATCCCCAATTCTCAATTATCAGTTTGACAAACTAAGAAATCATCTAACTAATCAGTGTACAAAACAAGTAAATAATAGCGTTAGAACATTTTCTAATTTTAAATGTACTTTTGAGAAATACTGCTAGCTAAGAAGTACATTATTAAATAAAAAATACAGCAACAGATTTATTCAAAAATTATGCCTCATGAACAAAATACACTTTTCTTTGCAATGTGCTTTTGGTTCTGCTATGAAAGACTTCTATCCTTTGTAGCTTAGAGGTACATTCTTGTTTATTTTTTCCTGTTCAATACTCTAAGTGCTTCTCCAAAATTAATGTGAGTATATTTACAAAATTCAGGCTATGGTATATTCTAAATTTGATTAGAATGTTTACTTTGGTAGATTTTCTTATTCCCCAAATTGGAGCATTTTTTTTCAGCTTATATCTAGGATGACATTTAACTATACCAGTCTCCCATCTTTAATGCCCTTCTAATCTGGTCCAAATCAGGGTGGACATCTCACATTGGTCAAACCAAAATTAGCCCTAAATATCTTTTCTTCTAGGAGCTAGAATGGGGTAGGTAAGAGAGATGGAGAGAGAAAGAAATGAAAAAATGCTGGTGGCATTAATTGCAGTTCTATTTTCCTTCATCCTTAAATGTCAATTCTCATGCTTTGATGGCTCAACCTTTACTTTTATTCTGGAGAATATCACAGCATAGTTCATATAAGGGCACCTTTTGCATACGATATGTGAAAAGATGAGAAGAATCCTGGATATTACAAGCTGTTATTGGATTACGTGTTTCATAATCAAAATTATTATTGAATTTTGGTAATAAGCTTTTTTTGTCATAGTCTGGGAGGCCTTTGCTGTAGTATTGGTCACTGTCATTTGGAAATCACATTCATTTCAGAGAAGAAAGACTTACAGTTTATTTGCTAATATTTCATGTGTGTTGATCTTGTTTCCTCATGTAAACTAGAAATTCTTCAGTGCTCATGAAAAAATGCTCAATGTCTCTGAATTGATAGTTTATTTGTTTATCTCAGAGTCACAGAAGTATCCAGTGAGTGACAGGTGATATTTGCGATCAGCATGTAAAGTTACTCAGAGTGAGCTAATGGTATTTGAAAGCAAAAGTGGATTTCCTATATCAAGGAATTTTGCGTTAATTTCAGTCTGATCATTTTGGTTCCATCACTGTTAAGCATCATATTAACTGTAGCAGGACCACACATTACACTGCTAACAACAAATAATTACATATCTTATTGTAGAGTTTGCTAGTAATTGTGTTTCAGTTTTAAATAAAGTAAATAATAACAGACTCTTTTTGTAGTCAGCTTCCTTAGATCCTGTCTTAGAATTGAATAAAATTAAGAATATGGCATTTGTTATTTCTTAAGGATATTATAGCTATAAGTCTAGAAGCTGAATTTTTTTTAGCATTTTATATTTATCATGTCAGAACCAGTATAATTTAGATGTCTTCTATTATCTAATCTAGACTCTTTTGCAGGAGGAAAGTGATTTTCACCTCCCTCTTTTAGTTGTAAAAAGATGAAACTATGTTTGAAATTCCTGAAATCATAATACCTGGCTTCCTTGGCCAGCTGTTTAGAGCTGTTTCAACATACTGAAGGGAGATACGCAAACAGAAAATAAAAGCAGACAAAGTAGTGAGTTACCATCGGATTTGCCATCAGATTTCTGTTTGGTCCACTAGTTTCTCCTTTTATTCCTGAAATATAGGGTCAATGATTCACAAGTTTTTTTTTTTCCTATATACACAGTCTAATTTCATACTTGATTGAAACTGTCAGAAGAATCAAATAGAAATGAACTGAAGTGATAATGTACCAAGAAAAAAAATTTATATGTCAGGTCCAGTGGAAAGTTAGTTTAATCTGTCACTCGTGTTCCTCCTGTGAGCACAGGATGGAATAATTCAGAGAGCAACAAAATTTTTGCTAGGTTAAGGTTGCCTCTGAATTATTGCAGCAAACATATAGTTTGTTTTACAGTGTCACCTGCCTGAGTTGTAAGAAACCAGAAAAGAGTGAATTTAAAAGCCAAGTCAAAGCAGATATTACTACCAAAGACCTCAGCGGAAACAGTAACAATGAAACAAACAGGACATTCCCTATGTAACCTCAACTTCTTCCTGTGACTCAGCGGAAGTCCTACCTTTTAGCTCTATAGTTGAATTTGTGCTTGGTTTTGCTTTGAGTCATGCTGTGTTTCTCTTTTCAGAGACAAAATAAGTAGATACTTTGACAGAATCATAAGACACAGGACTGTTCCTTTAAGAGTTTTAGTTTTTATGAGAATCTATGAACAAGTTATGCAAATATAATGGTCCATGCACAGTTAGAAACTAAGTACCAAGGTAGAAACTAAGTACCTTATAAATGATGGTTTACTTATATTTGCCTTTTTAATTTTTCTTATTTTAATTTTTACTAGTATGTGTTTGTAGTATATAATGATTACATTCATCGTGGACACTGGTACATGTACATAGCACACCTTAATTCCTTTTCCATTGCCTCCCCCTTACTCCTTCCTCCATCTCTTAGTCCCTTCCTTTTTGTAAAGACCTATCTCCTTATTTTTTATTAGTTATCTTTTATTTTCCTCTTCTTTATTTAAATTTTGGGTATTTTATATAAGGAAACCATGTGATATTTAAACTCGTGTGTCTGATATATTTCACTTAACATGGTTTCCTTGTGCATCTATTTTCCTACAAGATAAATAAACCACAAAGTTCCTCACACTTCCTGGACCCTAGCAAACACAAATAATTTATGTTGGTTTGAATGGTATTTCACTGTAGCATTTATCAGCTTGCCCATTTTCCTTGGGTGCTTTTGTATGCATTGGTCTAATAAAAGTGTGCTTTATTTTTCTAACAACATAGTTTTTAGCAGAGCAGGAACCATATTACCTCAGTGAGTTTTTTTGTCACCCCTGAGTGAATGCCATTTGAGCTCTGTGATGTTCTCATATAGAATGTATCAGTTGTCCTCAGTTGCTTTGTGCCTTAAAGGTTATTTTGAAGCCAGAGAGAACATTCCGACTATTATTTAGCAAGGATTACTTATTTTTCAGTCTACTTTTCTTATGACAGTTTCATTGGGAGCAGGTATTTTTGTAAAAGATATTTTAAAGTAGTCTTCTCATTTAGCTTAAAATTATTGATTTCTTTAAGCAGATATCTAGTCAGAATTGTTTCAGTGAGAAATGGTGAGTAGAAAGTAGGTAACTTACAGATCATTTTAATTAAATGTAGTTTCACTCTTTCAGGGAAAAATAGTAAACTCCTATAAAAAAATTCTCATCTATGAATATTATATAATATATTAGTGGACAGATACTATTGTCTTTAAGATTTATGACATTATACTTGATAAAAGAGAATTACACTGTTTTTATAGAACAATATTTCTTTGGATGACATAATCATCACCAGTAGAATGCCTGGTTATAAACAGTGTAAGATTTTTAAAGTGTTTTTTATAACCATGGTTAAAAAGTTCAGATCATTTACATTTAAAATGTTAAATCACCTAAAGTTCAGTTTATTATGAGCTTGTTTACTTATTACAACACCATTAAACTAGTTATTCATTCATAATTCTCTCTCTGTCTCTCTCTGTCTCTGTCTCTCTCTCAATTCTATGGGTTGTAAATACAAAGTTTATAAAATAATATCATCATGACTATGTCGTATTTCTTGGCTTTCCAGTCATTTTAATCTTATCCTACACTGATAGACTAGAAAATAGTTTCCATTGTGGTCTGAGCTCATTGCATCCACGCTTGAAAGCAAATGAATTTATTTTTCAAAGATGTAAACATCTTTTAGTTTCCATTATAAAAGCTCAGAACATTTGTTTATCTTCACATTTACTTTTCTATTAATGCCATACATGAATCACTGCACTTTACTATATTCAATTCTGATTAAGTATACTTCTATTCATTATAACAAATAATAAGCATAGATTAGAATACTCTCTCTCTATAGACAGGTTGTTAAAAGAAAGAGTAGGTATGAAGATCAGTAGATAAGTGAATCCCACTGAGCTCAGTAAGTGAACCACATTGTATGATACTCAGTGGAAAACTTTCTGAGACCTCTGCAGTGCCCCTCAGACACGCTGGGGCTGCTTGAAGGAACAACCCAGTTCATCAAATTCCTTCCCCTTTCCAGATCATTACCACAAAAATATTTTTGGAAATATGACCTAATATTTAAAATATTTTTGGAAATATGACCTAAAATATGACCTAATACTGAAAGAAATTATGACATAAAGAAATTAGAAAAGCCAAAATAGTTATATTTTTGTATATGGAATAATGATTACACTGAAAGAATTGTGAGACTTGTGAAGTGTTCACAGAAGTTTATCAGACATGAGATAAATATTAATTTTTTATTTTAAAGATAATAAAACCCAACAAAACAAAATAGAATAAATCCAATAAAAAAAGCAGTGAAATTGGTACAGAACTTTGAAGCAGGATAATAGGAAAACAATAATGGCTACCATAGTATAGCTTGTGATCTTTATAATCAGATGTAGCAATATCAAACCAAAACAAAACAGAATAAAACAGATCAAAACAGAACATTGAATAATGCAAAACAATTAACCAGAACAAAACAAAATGGTGAAAACAATATTGGATTTCAAAGACCAGATAGAAGGAAATTGCCACACTGCAAACTGTCATCCTCCCAATAGATGCTCAGACCACCAGCCTCAGGCCTGCAAAGTCAACCAAACAAAACAAGCATTCAGTTGCTTTTTGTATCTCAGTTGCTGTCAACTCAGCCTGTCCTCCAAACCAGCCAGTGCTTACGGGGTGGTGGTGATTCTCAGCCCGTGTGCCAGGGGAGGTGCTATCTGACTTTTCTCTTCCTGGGCCCCAGATGGCTTGCTGAGACAAACAATTTTAAAAATACAGTGACAACACTCACTTAATACAAGAAATAATATATTTTGAAAATATGAGAATATCTTATTTATAAAAACAACCTAATCAAATATAAATACAATTACAGTTGGAGACTTTGCCATCCTTTAATAATTTATAGGAAAAATAGAAAACTGAAAACATCATTAAGCAACAGGATATTATCAACATTTATAGAATGAACTGTACAACTTCAGCAAAAGGTAATGTTTTCACTTGCTCCCAAATTTATACTAAGATAAACCGTATCTTAGGTCACAGAACAAACCTGATGAAATATAAAAAAGTAACATCATACATAGTATATATTCTGACTACAATGAATCAAACCAGAAATCAAGAACAAATACAAATTGAAACTCCTTGAAATATGGAGAAACTAAGGTACATGCTTGCTTATAGTTCATGGATCAGGAAGTGTTCAGGGAAACAAATAAATTGAGCTGAATAGAAATTGAAATTCAACATATCAAAAATTGTGGGAAATACTTTGGCCATTAAAGAAGTGCAAATTAGAACAACACTGACATTTCACTTTATTCCAAAAATAATGAGCATCACCAAACATCAAATAATAAAAAATGCTGAAAAGGCTGCAGGTGTGTGTGTAGGGGACCCTGCTCCATTGTTGTTAAGAATGTAAACTGGTGAGACCACTATAGAAATCGGCATGGAGATTCCTCAAAAAGCTAAAAATGGAAATTCCATTAAATCCAGCTAGTCAAGGTAATTTCTAGGTATTTTCCTGAGTTAAAGACATCATAATACAGTGAAACATAAGCATATATATATAGCTAAATCTTTTTTCTTTTTCTTTTTTTTTTTTTTTTGGTACGGGGATTGAACTCATGACCTTGCACTTGCCAGACAGGTGCTTATGCTGCTGAGCTAAATCCCCAGCCCCTGTAGTTAAATCTTAAATCATGTAAACATGGACCCAGATCTTTCAGGAAATAAAAAGATGCTCAGGTAGATAAAATTTACTCAGGCATGTGTATTACAATGTCTTCAAATACTATTAGATAATGTCTAGTAAACAGAAACTTCTCAACTGTGGCCACTTCAGTACTCTAATAAGCCATAAGGATGTTTGTTATCCACTCTGCCTTGTGCTGAGTAGAATAACCAAGTGGAAGCTGCTGATCTCTGTAAACTACTCTTTCTCAAGAAAGCAGTTCTGAAAGTATTCTGGAAGAACCCAATCCTAAAACTGATACAGTCATGACATACAGACCATCATAGGGCAAGGAAACAGGCAGACCTGGGCCCTTCCCTGCTACCGTTAAAAGCATG
This sequence comes from Dolichotis patagonum, assembly GCA_004027295.1. NCBI lineage: Eukaryota > Metazoa > Chordata > Mammalia > Rodentia > Caviidae > Dolichotis > Dolichotis patagonum. Next base: position 23,020 of record PVJX010017133.1, on the reverse strand, counting down.
ATTTGTTTTTTCTTTCCTCCATGTCTCACTCTGACCTTCAGAGATTTAATAAAAATTTCAGTCCATAACTCTTCTAACTGGTGTCTATAAAATGCTGCTTCTTAGAATCCCTTCCACTAATACTAGAAGCGGCCTTCACACTGACTATTCTTACATAATATTTTTTGAGAAGCCAAACAATTTAAACTTTTAAACAAAAGAATGTTCAGCCTGTCAGCACTGTATTAATATGTATACCACATTTTTTCAATATTTCACTAACTCTGACTCCTAAGAGTCTTTGAGATCATAATAAATTCAAATGTTTTAATTAAATTTCCTTTATGTTGTTCAGTATTTCTCATAACCCTTGTGAAACTGAAAATATTCTTTTGAATAAAGCGCCTTAAATAAAATTTTGATTGGTTAATATGGGCAAAATGCATGCAACTTTATTTTTGAAACATTTGCTTAAGTTATGTGGACTAACAGACTTTTAGGTTTTCTTTCTTAATTGTTGGGTGCTTTTATTTTACATTTATCTGGTAACATCTAAATGATATACAAACATGAGTACATAGACACATAACACTATAATAACAATATAATGTGCTAATGCACATAAAGACTAGGATTTACCACTTACCAGCTTTTAAAAAGTTACTCTATTGGCATGATTTTCCTTTTTACAGTCTGAAGCAATATTTAATTCTAAACTTTCATGTCTGAAGGTAGGATTCCAGCTTGTAGCAAGGGGAGAAACATCCATCTCAAATGAGTTTGCTTGTCCATTAATCTGAATTTTCTGAAGTTTTTTACCCTGCTATCTTATCATGTGCCTTAGTCATCTTAAAAAGGCATTGCCCCAGTTTTAAAAACATTTTCCATTTTACTAAAATAGGAGCATAGCCAGTCAGAAGTTCACAAATCTTATCCTGGCGCTACTGTGCGAGGGCTCTATTGTGAAAAAAAATCAGGTTAGGAACAATACTCCACACTGAAGAAAAACACAAAGGCAAGTCATCTATCATCAAATTTCCCCATTTTTCTAGTTGAGGAATGGAGGTAGCAGGAAACACAAATCAATTTCCAGCAAATAGAAATTTTGACAAATATTTTGAAATACAACCAATTTAAAAGGAACCAAAGGCTACTAGCCAAATGAAGGGAAATTTAAACCCCAATAAGAAACTCACCAATGCTATCTGAGGACACAGCTGTGTGGTCCATGTGAGGTAGATTAGCCCTGAGGAAAGCTTGAGAAACAACTAGGCAGCACATATGGAAGGTTCTAAAAACTCAGAGGACATGCACAAAATGCAGGACCCAAAGTGATTCCATGGCTCCTGCGCTCTATACACAGACCCAATCCAAAAGTGATATTTTCAGTCCCTCATTTGAATCTGGTGTTGTTTGCAGGACCAATCCGAAAAGTTTTGCCTTTAATCCTTCATATACATCTGAGGGGAAGACAAGAAAATCTTGCAAAAGAAAAATTTAAACTCATCTAGTGAGTTTTTGGTAGGACAAAAGTCCCAATATTTGATTTGCATGAATAGGGAGACAACCCAGAAATTTGGACACAAAAGTCCCCTACCGCCTATCCTTGGGGCCACTGTTAGCCTGTTCACTGACCTGCGTTCACCCTCAGCCACGAAAATAAGATGTGGCAGACTGGCCCGGGAAGTAGGTGTGTGACCTGTTAATTATGGAATCCCCAGACACGTGTACAGAACCACTCATGGAGCCCTGTGGACTGCTCTGGAGACCTCAGGCTTTTGGTAGGACGGCCTAAACCTGAGGCCAGTCTGAGGTTTACAAAATACAGAAGGAAGTCACCTCTGAGACATTTGTTACTGTGTTATTTCTGAGTAGTTCACTCTCAGGCTGCCATGGGCACCTTTTTTCCTACTTTTTGTTGGCTCAGACTTGCTCTGCAAAGCATGTTCCTTTTCCCACCTTTAAAAAATATAAAACATCATTACCATTTGCACTTGTCTTGGCCAGTACTTTCTTTGTTCAGGACAGAACGAACCTAGACAACACCTCCAAGAGGAGACTCAGCACCCCAAACCCCAGGAATGACCCTGCACAGCATACCTCATTTCCGCCTTCAGTAAATGTACACTTTAATTGGCTTTTCTGTGTGTTTTGTCTAATTCTTTGTTCAGGACACCAAGAACCTGGAAGCAAGACCCACGGGTTCCTCTATACAGTAAGTGGGCATAAAAGGCTCCTATTTATACTTGTTGCTTAATTCAGAAAGGGGCAACCATGGATATTATAGTGACCCAAGTTACTTCAGAGAATCTTTGTAAGGGTAGTTGCATGAAATCAAAGTGTGCTTTCAGTTATACAGGCCATGTTGTGTCACAATAAAATCACCTTTTTCTTAGTCACAAATAACAGAAATTTCTCCTTGGAGATATGAGGTAGCACAAGCACTTTTATGCCTGGGGAAATCACAACTCATTTTTAAATGTGCTGTAGTGTCGCTAGCCTCTTAAAGTCTCTTAATCCAAATTTTCCTGAACTCTAGAGTGGCTCATAAGAAAAATCACAACAGCCCAAGAGACCCAAAATGCCTGACCATAAACCCTAAGGGGTTTGTAAGAACCTTCAAAGACAAAACAAAGGAAGAAAGAGGGTACTGTTTCTGTGGAATGAATTCAAATCTCCATCTGAATACTTCCTCAGACAGTACTGTCTTTTTCCAAGAGGGGAAGCTCCCTGATCAAGTTTAGTGCTGCTTTAGGGAGACCTTTCCTGCTTTTCATTATATTATGGAGAAGACTCAGCTTGAGCTGGCCCTCTCACAGTTTGGGGAGAGCTGCCCACAGCAATTAATCCCTTCTCCTGAGTCCTTGCCCAGATATGAGCGTCTCAGAAATTGGAAACTACTAGCTGGCTGGCTATGCCAAAATTGCCAGCAGCTCCTTAGGTTCATATGCATAAGTACTTTTGCTCACCACTAAATCAAAGGAGGCCATTTAGTTCAGTTAATAAAAATAGATATATTTAAAGCTAGCTCAAAGGAGATGAGGAACCCACTTGGCCCAAAGTATCATCTCTCCAAGACACATTTTAAGTCTAATTCTAGTTAATCTAGTCAACTATTGAGGAAAGGTAGGGGTCAGGAGTCTTTAATTATATATAAACCATCCTTTTAGAAAGAGAAAGATCTTTAATATTTAACTTATTATACAGAAAATATATTTGATTTTCACAAAATAGTCATTTGTGTTTTGCTCTAATTTAAATTTAATTTTTAATAGAGGCACATAGATTTAAAAGTCAAATACATAAGATTTATAATGTAAGCAGTTTCTTTTCCTTTTCATATAATTCCTATCTCTCAGAGGCAAAAGATGTTCTATTTGTAGAATACTAAACAAGAAGTTTTTTCTTGATTTTGGAATTCAGATGATAGCTACTGACTTCATATTATAGAAGATGAACGTAAGTATTTAATTCTTACATTTCCCTTATTTTTTTTGGACAATATTGGAGACCATGTTGTTCAGTTCTAGTAAGTTTCCTTGAATGAATTGATTTGCCTATTAAAAAAATTCTTTTTTGAAAGGTCTTAATATCCAAATCCTAGACATTCCTAATATTTCCTCAGATTTTCTTACATTTTTTTCTACCCTCCTTTTACTGCTTTGTTTCTTGAGTTCATAAATCACAAATATGATGGATTGCAGAGGTCTGTGAGGAGTGTCTCAGCAATGGTCTTCATCATGCCAGACAGTGATGAAGAAAAGCAAACAAGGGTTTCTGAACAATTATTTCAAGATTGATTTATTATTACCTAGGGGGAATATTGTACCCATTAACATATTAAAATCAGTATTTATCTATTTCATTTGTGTTTTAGATACTTTCATATTGAAATTGATCAAAAAACTTTGGCGGGGGGATGTGATGGGTTGACAACTGTTGGTCAACTTGTAATGAGCAGCTGAACTGTAATATCAAGGTGCTGGTGCTGGGTGCAGATGGCCCACCTTGTCGCTAGCATAGGATTGTCGCTAACAGCATAGAACAGAGAACTGGAGGGAAGCAGGTTGTGTTGGTGATTCTCCTGGACAAGTGTGTCATGTTGGCTTTTCCTGATGTGAAAAGCCAACATGACACACTGTCATGGAGGTTGCTGTCGTCATTGGAGGAGCTCGGCACCTCATTGTCACTGAGGATGGCTGTGGTTCTCTTTGGGGGAGCTCTGGTCCTTACCTTGAGTAACACTTACTGGCTCCAATGCAGATCCCTCAGCTTGCTGGCATGGATCCTTTATCCCATTGGTGCAGACTTTCTACCTTTTACCACTAACCTTCGGACATTCCCAGCACAGATCCTTGATAGAGACATGCATGAAACACTTTCATGTGCTCTAGACCTCCAATTGGACTCATGGAGGACATTACTGTGGGCTTTAGGTATTCAGCTGGATTCATGCAGGTCATTGCCATGGGAACCAGGCCCTCAGCTGGATTCTTTGGGTCTCTAATATGTGGGCAGATCTCCTGCACCCTTTTGCATTTGACTCTTTGGGTGACTTATAAAATAATCTTATAAATTATGTCTCCTGTATTTAATTGTTTCCCTTGCAAACCCTGACCACAACAGGGGAAATAGAGAATCATTTTGTATTTGTGGCTGCCTTACATTGGAGCATATATCGGGAAATATGTTTAAGAGCATTGTCATTTAAATTTATTTCTTATGGTGTATTTTTTGGGTCAGAGTGCTTTGATGGGTACTTAGGGTAAAACACAGGTGGCATAGTTCTTCTCCTGACTTAGGTTTCTTTGTCTTTGTCAGAACTCCACATTTTTTTTTTTTGGTTGTTGCTGTTCTTTTTTTGTCTCTACCAACCACCAGCTCCAACTGGCCAACTGTCAGACCAATTCTATATTGATCAGCTTGTGCCCAGCTACTTTGCAGTGGATGGGATCTCTCTTATGAACTGTCCCAAACTCTTTCCTTTTATCAACTCCTTTGGCATATTATCCATTTTTAGATTCTTTTCTAATATTTCACTACTCTTCTTTTAAAGCTCTTTTTCCTTTATCTTATTTTCACCTTTGTGTTCCATAATGAATCTCATTCTCAGTCCTTTAGTTTGAAAACTAGGTGTGAAGATATTATGTGAGTTGTGCCAAATTGGAAAACTTGGCTTTTCTCCCCATTATGTGGGGCTACCTCATAAGAGGGAGCAGATTTTTCTTAAGAAAACTCAAAATTTACAAACATTCTAACAATAGATTGTGGCTATGTTTTATTATTTTAGTTTTTCTCAAAATTTCATTTAGGAAATATTTCTATTTAAAGATGCTTATGTAGCATGCTTCTACACTTTTTGTTTATTTAGTTTCCTTTTTTTTATTTTGAAGAGAATAAAACCAAATGAGACAAAACAAAATAGAGTCAATCAAAACAAAAGGATGAACATGGTACATGACTTAAAAACAAAATACAAGGAGATCAATAATGGCTACCCATTAAGAACTGCCCATATCATCAGGCATAATAAAATTGAACAAAACAGTACAGAACAAAACCAATAAAAACAAAACATTGGAGACACTGTTGATTTCTTTTATTCTTCTCTTTTCCCCTTACTCTAACTCACTCCCAGTTTTAATTTTGGTGATATTCTTTCATTATGTTTATAAATATGTTTATAAATATATTTATAAATCCTTAAGAGAAGGCACAATTTCATCTATAAATTTGGTATGTTTACTGAAATCCAAAATGAAGAGTGAATATTATTAAAGCATTAGTTAAATGTTCACTACTTTGAGGAAGTAATTATCATTAATTCAAAATTATTAATTCCGCAGAAAAGAACTTTTTTTTTGTCTTTTTGAGACAGGGTCTCACTCTGCAGTTCAGGCTGCCCTTGGGCTCAACTTTGTAGCCTAGGCTCATCTCGAACTTGCAACAATCTGCCTGCCTCAACCTCTTGAGTGCTGGGATTACAGGAGTGCACCACTACATCTGGCTAGAACTTTCATTTCAATGGAGAAATGGTGAGTTTCCAATAATATAGAATGCATTTATATTTTTCTTTGAGCTCTTACCTTAGAGATTCATATAATACTACTAATAATAATAACCAATACCACTATGAGTTATTCTAATTTTCAGGTATAAAATACATCATATCATGCTTTGCTTATTATAACTATGAGGAAAGACTTATTTAATATGACAAGAAACTGAAACACAGAAAAGCTGGATAAGCTGACTAACAAATAAAAGGCAAAATTGTGAGTTCTGTCAAGGCACATTTGAATTCAGAGTCTAAATTTGTCTGTGAAGTAAGTAAAAAAGTTTATTGTGAAGATTTGTTTTAGCAAAATTTGGGAAGTTGTTCATTTTTCCTACTCCATTTATCTGTTTTTTTCCATTTTTTTTACTTTGTCATATTTTTAAATGAAACATTACATTAAATGGAAATATCAATACATTAGATTGTAGTAAATTTTAGAGTTATTCTCATCAAAATGCATCTTGTAGTGATGAATTGTAATTTATTTCATGCATCCTATTTCCACTTCAGTATGAGATGCAAGAGGACAGTGAATTTTTTTCTGACATTTATTTCCTTTTTTGGGGTTTGTTAACATTCCAACACAATGTGAGCAGATCTATAGATTTTTTTTGCTCTCTAAATTCTCTAAATTATCAAAAAGTTTAGAGGGAATTAACAAGGATGAATTATCATGGAAGTGTAGGGCTCAACCATGCACATGGCTCTAAAACTCTTCCCCAAAGTCAAAAGTGAACCCTTTATTCTATTCTTAACATCTTGATATTATTATATATGCACTTAAAAATAATTTATAGCTTAGAGCCTAGGATTTTGAAACTCACAAACATTTTGTTTTACTTCTCCTTAAGGAAATGTTTCTGTGGCTGTGGATGACAGGTTTCCATCCTGTACTGGGAGAAACAAGAGGCACATTGTAAAGAAGAGGAGGAAATGCATTAATAATTTGAAAGATTGGCTCTTGCAAATAAAATATGTCACTATTACCCCTTTTGTTACCAACCATAGCCCACACTTTGTAAACTTTGCAAAAAGAAGCATTAGAGATTGTGTTTACCTGAGCTACTGAAAACTAAAACAACATAAGAACAAAACTGGAAGCAGTTAGTCAATGACTGATATAGCCTCTTGATTATTATACCATGCTCCTTCTGTCAATTATGTAAGCTATTCTGACTTTTCAGTTCACTTTTCACCTTGCAATGGCAAGACTTTTTCCTCTAAATCTAGGAAGGAAAAAGTTGGACAAACCATAAATGTAGGGACTTAAGTGGGCTAGGTTTATTGTCTTTTGAAGAAATTTCTTGGCCGATTCACTATTTTGTGATTTCATTGATGACTTACTGGTCACTTCTCTGATAAAAGGCTAAAGAGTTGTTTGTTTGTTTTTCCTTTTACTCACATTCACACCATGCCAAATACGGTGTTTTATTAATGAGGAAGAAGGGAATATGTAGTAGTCAAAGTACTTACTCTGTTTCGCTTAGCAGATAAAACAAACTTGCACCACATAAAACTTAGTTAACTTTCTAGGTGTTCATGAATGCAGGAAATAATAAGATAGAAACTGGTTTAAATTAGAAAAAAGAGATGGTTCTTCTTTTGATAATAGTATAAATAGGTAGAGCTTAATTTTGAACATTTTCTTGTTTCCTTCTCCTTTGCAGTTTTCTGTGTGGACATCTAACTGATAAGGAACCTAATTGTTGTAAGGTCATAATTTTTGTTCAGGTTCAAAATACTTTTATTAAAAATTAAAATTTTGCTCTTTGTAATGTTTTTTCCCATTCTAATTTGTTTGTTTTGGTACCAAGAATTGAACTCATGACCTCGTGCTTGGCAGGCAGGTGCTTTGCTGCTGAGCTATATCCCTGGTTCTTTCCCATTCTAATTTGTTTATGATATTAGCTTGTACGTTACAAAAAATCAAAAGTTGTTACTTTTAATGTTTGGATTAAAAACATTGATTGCATCCTGGGCAACAAAAACAAGGCAGGAGGCCTTACAATCCCTGACCTGAAATTATACAACAAAGTTACTGTGATAAAATCAGCATGGTACTGGCAAAAAATAGACCTGAGGATCGGTGGAACAGAATGGAAGATGCAGACATAACTACAAACAAATTCAACTACCTTATCCTTGACAAAGGGACCAAAAACATTCACTGGAAGAAAGATAGCCAGTTTAATAAGTGGCACTGGAAAAAATGGCTTTCAGCATGCCAAAGACTAAAACCAGACCCATGTCTTTCACTATGCACCAAATGGATCAAAGATCTAAATATTAAAAGAGACACATTACATCTGCTGGAAGACAAAGTAAGTAGAAGTCTTGAAGATGTAGGGATATATAGAGTTCATGAAAAAAAACCAAACTGCCCGAGAAATACATCAAAGAATTAACAATTGGCAACTCATTTTATTAAAAAGTTTTGAACAACAGAGTGAAAATAAAGCCTACAAATTGGGGAAAGTTTTTAGCTAACTGTCCCTTAGACAAAGGACTTTTATCTAGAACATTTAAAGAATTAAAAAAAATCAGGTCCCCAAAATTCAAAAACCCAATCAAAAAATGGGCATCTGAGATGACTACAAACTTCTCAGGTGAAGAATTACAAATGGCAAACAAATATGTGAAAAAATGTTTAGCATTATTGGTTATTCAAGAAATGCAAATTAAAACAATATTGAGATTCCATCTGACTCCAGAAAGAATGACTATCATCAAAAAATCATCCAATAACATATGCTGGTGGGGCAGTGGGGAAAAAGGAACCTTTCTCCATTGTTGGTAGGAGTGTAGACTGGTACAACCACTGTGGAAATCAGTATGGAGATTCCTCAAAAAAAAAAAAAACTAGGATTACATGTCCCATTCAACCCATCTATGCCCCTTCTGGGTATTTTTCCAGAAGAATTGAAAAGATCATACCACAGCAATATACATGCACTCATGTTTATAGCAGTACAATTTATAATAGCAAAATCTTGGAAACAACCCATGTGCACATCTACAGAGGAACTGATGAAAAAGATGTGGTATTTTTATGGAATGGAGTAATACTCAAGTATAAAGAAAGATAAACTCGAGGCTGTTATAGATAAATGGGTGCAACTAGAGACTACACTCATAAGTGAAATAAATCAGACTGGGGATTTGGGGGGGGTAACTGGATCACAGGATTAGGATAAGGGTAAAGATTAGTTCACTGATGAGTTTGCAGCTAAATGTGATTTTGGGAGGTGAAGCCAGGTGGGAGGAGGTGGGTCATTGAGGGCTTGCCCTAGACGGGTCTATCTTCCTTTCTCCTTTCTTGTATGTGTAAATACTGCATTATCTCCCTAGTACAAGAGAATGAAAGGGTAAATAAGATCCAAAATGTACAGTAGATATGTAAAAGGGAAAGACTGCTCAAAAAGAAAGAACAACTGGGATGAGGGAAAGGGAGAAAAGAAGGAAGGGGAAAAATATATATATGAACAAGATAGCTAAGACAATTGTGCTACAAATTCTATTAGTTTGTTGAAATGAACAGTTAGTGCTTAAATTGTTTGATCAGTTTTGCATGCCTATATCTAGTAATCTGAGCAACCATTTTAAAGATAATAATATGCTATATAATAATCATTTTTAATTTTCTATCTTTTTTTGAAATTCTGTCTTGTTTTTATTCTCTTTAAAATAAAAAAAAAATACCTTAAAAAATGGTTGCAATAGCAAATGACTTCTCCCAAACTACACACTCTGACAATGGTGGGCTCTGGGCTCAGAGCCATACCTCTGATTCCTATTATCATACTCCATAAATTATGCAATATGATTTTGAGACAATCATCCCACAGCACTGTACCTAAATTTTATAGCGAGTAGTTCTTTTTTTGTCAAAAATTACACATGCCCCGCACAACAGTTGTACTTTTAATATAAATTGATTGTTAACTTTTATAATAAAAGTAATTTCAATCTACTATTCATCCTGCAGTACAACTTTTTTTTCTGTTTTGGTACTGGGGATTGAACTCATGAGCTTGAGCTGCCAGGCAAGTGATTATGCCGGGGTATATCCCCAGCCCCCTGCAATACAATTTTAAAAATTTTGAAAGTAAAATTCATGTTCACAGATCTATTAAAATATTTAATGCTTCAAATTTTATAATTCATGACAGAGATTGCTTTTTGCATATATTATTTATTAATTCTGAAAAATTCCTTTTAGAGCATCAAATATATAAAGCCACATTCTAAGTAAACTTGGATGTGGGATTGTAATCCACAACTTTTTAATTCTGTTATCTTTGTATGCTCGTGTATGTGAGACACCACATGTTGTATTTAGATGTCCCCCCAAAGGATGTATGAGATACCATGTGTTAAGGGTTATATGTAGGTGTCCCCCAAAGTGTCATGCATTCATAGCTGGGGATTTGGGGGGGGTAACTGGATCACAGGATTAGGATAAGGGTAAAGATTAGTTCACTGATGAGTTTGCAGCTAAATGTGATTTTGGGAGGTGAAGCCAGGTGGGAGGAGGTGGGTCATTGAGGGCTTGCCCTAGACGGGTCTATCTTCCTTTCTCCTTTCTTGATTTCTCTCTGCTCTCCCTTCCTTCCATGCCAGGAGCTCTTTCTCTTCTGCCATGCCCTTGCCATGATGCCCTGCCTTGGAGGCAGCTGACTATGGACTGGAACCTATACAAACTGTGAGCCAAAATAAATTTTTCCTAAGATTTGTGAGTGTTAACTATTGTGTCTTGGTAATGAGGCAGTAAGACACTGTATTTACTGATTATACATAAGCTATACATAAACTACTTGGCCTATATGTTTTAGAACTGTGTTGTGTACTGGCAGCATTTCCAGGCAATCAAAATTGAATTTTAGGAGTTAATGATGTAATACTTTGGTATTATTAATATTTTATCTTCAGGAAATGAAGTGTAATTTAAGATAATAAATGCATTGTATATTTTTCTTGAAATAATGCTTGAGATAAACTCCTGGGATTTATAAATCAAAATGACTGCTTTTACATTAGGTAGAACTTTTTTTTAACATCCTTTTTAAAGTTCTTAATAAAGGTCAGCATATTTCAATATTACCAGTTTTCCCTTATAAAGAAATGCTTTAGAAAAATTTGTCAGAAAATTAGATTACACAGAGGTCCCAAAAACAACTCCACAAAGTGCACTTGCGCTAACAGCTAAATAAGTTGAAGGACAGATTATGATTTTCATTATTAAGTAAGAGTAAAGCACTATCCACAAAAATATGGACGAGTTTTAAAGACATATAGAAAAATCAATGTCACTATTTTATCTTTCACCTCATTTACTGAAATAGCAGCTCAATGGCTTGAAGTTGTTAACGATGTTATGGTTCAAGGAAAATATGTCTGTGAAATGTACTGTCATTTCCTCAAATGTTTTTCTGTTTTCTGAATCTATGGAGGAAACTAGTTACAATAGCTACCTTGTATGAACTCTTATAATTTACCATTTATCAATAATTTATGTGAAAGCCATATTAATTTACCTGTGCAAAGTTAAAAACAATATAGTGAGATCACATGAATAATATCATTCTCAGGCAAGATAATACAGCCAGTATCAGTTACCAAGGGCATTGCTATTTACATTAAGCTTGAACTTCTGTACACTTAAATTTGAGCTGTTCAGCAATGAAGCATTCTAGTTGGAAAAATCTGTGAAGTGAACAGATGATCATAAGCAGAGGCCCAGAAGTAAGCCCATTAAATTATACATGGAGACACATCTGCTTCGTCACTGGCATGATATCAATACAAATTCACTTTCTGATTGACCATGTTACCTGGTGGGAAGCCAAGACAACTAAATAACTGATATGCCAATTAATGCCAACGGTATGTAGATGGGAATTTTGTAATTATAAAGTTACAACTAACTCTAAATATTGGAAACTTGAACTAAACATGCCCTTAGCTGAGGACAATCAAGGAGGGAAGCTAGTGAAACATTGTTATTTTCTGACTTAGAAAGACTGCAGGCATACCTTATTCTGGAACATACATGCTGTTAGGGAAAGATAACTAAATGAGGCAGACCTATATATATACATTGATTGTATGTTCAAAGCATTTGCCATTGTATTTTTCTTTGGTTTCACAGCAGTTGAAATATGCAGCAGTTTTCAAATGTTCCTCATTTCCTGGATTGTAGCAATATTATGTCCTAGTCAGGTTTTTAAAAAGTACCTGTATGTCATGCAGAACACACTCTATTAAAAATAACCAGTGAAATGAAGTAGTAATCAGCAAACCCCTTTCAAATGGACTCCTTAATGAATAGTGGGCTTTCCCCGCCCCCCCTTTTTTTTTTTTTAGGGAGAAATGCGGTGTAGCTGGAGAGTGCCACTGTTGATTAAAATTTTACTGTTGAGTTTCCCTACGCAATGTGTGACATGCATACTTTCTCACTTTCTAACCCCCCTTTAGGCCATATGTTCTTCAAAAATAGAAAAAGTCTTGTTGCATTACAAATTATTCCTAATGGAAATAATGTGACAATTGACTTGTTTTTCAGAGACTTAAAATGGTTATTTTTCGTTCTGTATTGAGTTGTCATACTAAAACATTAATTTCTGTTATTAGTTTGATTTCTTTTTAGTTGTTATTAGTAATAGAATGCTGTGACACTTTAATTGTTCTGAGACTTGCTTTTGTGGATAACTGTAGGAGTAAAAATATTTTGCTCCATAATATGACATGTATATTTTAACTAATTCTAAGGGGAATATTGTCATAGTCCTAAATAAGTAATAATTATACTGGTATTGCTGCTTACAGAATTGGAGTGTAACATTTTCTGTTTGAGGACAACAAATATATTTAAAAAATGCATTTGGATTAATGAAACTTAAAGACCTGAGAATTTGACTATTTTCATATTGCTTTGGCCCTCACTTAGGGGTGATTTTGTCCCCCTTTCTAAAGGAACATTGGGCAATATCTGTATGAGTTTTGATGGAGGTGTTTGGGAGGGTGCTACTGGCAGTAACGGCAGAGGTCAGGAACACTGCTAACCATCCACCCTGCAAGGTGCAGGCCAGCCTTTCCTCTCTGCCTCCCGGAGAATGATCCAGATCAAAACATCAGAAGTGCTGAAGTTCAGAAACTCTGCCCAACTTACTTGCTTTGGATATTGCAATAATACATAATCACTATGTTTCAATATTTAGAATGTTTTTACTTCTGAGGATAATAATTATATCTCCAAATAGGGCTGTTAACTTCAGAAAAATTATTCAAAGGTTTTTTTTATTATAATTGTCTTGATGGGGAGCCAATACTTCTAAGAAACAAAACTCAGATTGTTAAGAGGTAGATGGAAACAAAGGGATCAATTAAAGCCAGCATCTCTTAGTGGGTAAGGAACAGTTTTGAACAGTTTATCTGATTTACTTGTATTCATATATTTAGTGGCAGGGCTGGGGTTATTAGTCACTTGTCTTTACTGAAACGAGAAGAATTTGACCCAAAAGTTATAATAGGAAATTATTTAATAGTAAATTCTATTAAAACAAATATTAAGCCAAATAACTAGTTTAGAAAAGGAGGATTGAATTGGTTCTGGAATGCTTAAAGTATTTCTAGCATGAATAGGTGTTCATTTACATAAAAGATGCACTTTGAATACATCTGTAGTTCAGAAATACCAGTAAATATTTTCTCCCTCAAAGAATCTGAACCTTAAATGTTAAATATCACAAGTTGAAATGCTACTTCTATTTTGGAAAAAGTAATTATGGAAACTCAGACATTCTGACTTTTTTATATCAACTTGTAACTATTTAGGATTTGATTATCTTCTGTGTGAAATGTGAAAGTCCCTACTTTCCTGATGTTTTGCTTATTCTCATTTTGTTACTCATTATCACCTGTCCCAGAGAGAAAGAGCAAGGGAAGGAGACGTATCTCTAGGCAATGTTTTCACTTGTTAATAATTATCAGAAAGGGAAAAGAGAAAAGGCAAGGATATGGTTTTATTATCCTCCATCACCTGATGTGACGCATTGCAGACGGTAAAGAGGGAATGTTGCAGCGCAGATCCTTTATTCAGGGAAACAAGAGTGTAACTGTTAAATAAAGGTATCCATTATCACTTTAGCTGATTGGTTATAAATAACACAGTCTATTGTGTTTTACAGGATACAATTAAATCCCACTTTTAATCATTTATGTTATTGACACCTATCTTTAGGCAGGCAAATAATTACTTGTATTTTCTTTTGTACATATAAAGATTGAAGCTCAAAGAGGTTATTTTCTTTTGTTTTAAGGTTGTATGACTAGAAAATCATCAAACTAAGAATGACATTAGGGCATTGTGACTTTTCATCCCTTAAATAATTTTAAAAAGCACTGCAAATGAAAACGGATTGGTTGATTTTGGAGCAAATTTTTATAATTAATTGCTCCAATTGCTATGATAAAAATCTTCCTGTATGTGCAACTTAATGTACCCTTAAAGATCAAAAGATACTTCTGGAAAATTCAGAAGCTTTGTTTTGATTTAACTCACATGTTTAAATTTTATTTCAAAGTAGATTTGTGGTGAAGATTGCATCATTGAACCCTCTGTGGATATTTAAACTACTTCCCATCAAATATTTTTCTCCAAAGTGTAAGGTCTTGCAGAACAGAATACCTAATACAGTGTTGTACCCTGTGGAGCATTTGGTAGCACATGTAGCACACGATAAATTTGCAATGTATATCAGAAAAATAAAATAAAAAATAATAAGAGGACTTCATGGGCATCTCAGTAAAGTAAAAATAGCTAAACACGTTGGATAACTATTGCAGGCTAAAATTCTGAGTGAGGAACCATCACTTCCTTGAACTATCATTAGGAGTTGATTTATTACTGTGCTGTGGATAATCATTAATGTAAAATTAATTCCAGATTTAAATTTTGTCTGTAAATAAGGGTTTGACAACTTCTCTTAGGGATAGAGCTCAAAGTAAAAATAGAAATGAGATCCTGATAAACAGGTCAATGTAGAGTTGCTAGTACTAAGACATTGAAAACAAAATATAATCTGTCTGTTTTAGGTAATCACTTTGTCCTGGACCAACTTTCCCTGTAGAAATCTATGTAAATATGTTTCAAATACATTTTAAATTAAAAATGCAGATTCAATTCATGTAAAATCATCATTGAATTTATAACACACTCATGGCAATGAAGATACATACTTTATTTGCCTTGAGGCTATGATGAACTTGACTGAGTGTAGGTCACTTAAAGGGCTTTAAAAATAACCCTGAAGAATTTTACTGTTGGTGTTTCAGGGAAGAGATCTGGACAGCAAAGGAAAACTCCTCAGACTTAGGGCAAACATCAGCAAAAATCAAGCCCTACTAAAATAAGAGAGATGGCCTATGGTTAGCAATTCTCGCTCACTATCAGGAGAAAATTACATATTTTTTAAATTAAAATAGCATTTATATTCCCTACAAGGATTTCTCAGAAAGAATAATGGTTCTACAATGTTCACAATTTTACTAATGTGAGTAATAATTCTGTTGACTGGACTGCTAAAATTTCACTAAACCATGAGCAAGCTGAAGGCTTTGTTTGTCATCATGTCTGTGTTCTGATTTTTGGTTAAATAGCCCAGTCATAATGATACTTTCTTCTTCTTGCTATTTGGAAGATAGATAGTCACTCATAATCTTTCTGGTAGGTTTTTATGTACCTGTTACCAGAATTTTAGGGCAAAAAGCCTGGATTCCAGGGATCTCAAAAAACCAGGTTCGATGACTTATCCCCCAAAACCAATCAAAGAAACAGGCAGTGGTAAAGCTCGAGAAACAAAGTTTAATCAGTATGGACATGCTGTGATGAACAGATAAAGATGTTTAATATCTGTCTTTGAGAGGCTGATAGAAACTTAGTGGTTTTATAGCAAGGGGGATCATGGCTAGGGCTGTGGGTTTGCATTGCTAGGGGTTTGCACAGCTAGCGGGGTAAGCAATCCTGGGCCAGCCATGACCTGGTTGATTGTTACCTCAGAATTGGTTCTGCAAGGTTCTGGGTCATCCATTGTAGCAGGAGCAGGTAATTCAGTTCCCTTCTTGAGATGATCTCTCTGCTTTGGAGGGTAAGGGGTAGCTTCAGTCCTGTCATGGGTAATTGTTCTCTGGGTGGCAGACCTCATCATCAGATGGTCTTCCATATATTTTCCTGGGATCCTAGAACAAGACTGGAGACTTCTAGGCTTTACTCTATGGGATCTGAAACTGAATGTTGTTAAAATTGTCAATTATCTGTCTTTGAAAATTCTGGAAACTACTATAGTTACTCCTAAGTTGGTTCTCTCAGTCTTCAAGAGGGAAGACATAGGCTGGATATTTTAGGACTAAGAAAACATACATGACTAGTTTTTGATGCTCTTTAGTGATGAACATACTATTAATATATCTGTACATGCAAAGCTGAGCAGGAATGTGACCCAAAGTTCCAATGTAACAATGAAGAAAGATATAAACTGAAGGAAGAGATGCCAAGCTTTACCCTGTTTTTAGCTGCCCATTGGGCATCTTTAGGCCCATCCTTGCAGTCCCTGTTATATTCTTTTAGGGCAAGGGCAGGGAGGGTTAGTTTATTTGTCTTTATGTTTTTTACCTCTCTTCACAAGTACAGGACCTTGTGGATATCCAATATATGTTTACTGAATAAAGGACAGAATAAAAGAGTTGAGTACACAAGACAGGACCAAGGAAATGGTAAAGAATATTAGAAAAATGCTTCAATATAATGAGTTTTGCACTTTCAGAATCATTGAAGATTTCAGCTTGGAGATGGGTCCAAACTTACCATTAAATTCATGAAGATCAGAATCTTAGAGTATTTGATCTAACTGAAAAGAGCAGGTGAGGGGGAAAGTATTCCAACACTTACCTCTTTACTCACAGTGAACTACTTTTTTCATTTAATCAAATTACATTGGAATGTTTAGATTATTTTCAGTGTCATAATTGTCTTATTGTTGAGGCTGAGAAAATTGAAGCTCTTGTACATGAGATATAAGACAGTACACTAGTCATTCTCAAATTTAAGTTCATCAAAAGACATGAACGGATTCCTTCTAAGGAGTCTGCTTTACAAGGCTGAGGTGGAGCCTACACACCTGCATTTCTAACAAGCTTCAGTGCAGGCTGATGTACCTGCATGATGAGGGCAAGGACAGGTGTTACCTTCTAGTGGGAAACAAAAGAGAACTGTTTGTGTAGCAATTCTTATTTCTCTCTTTATAATTCCACAAACCCCAATGGAGGTGGAGTGACCAATTGAGTGAGTAATTGGGTCAGCACCAGCATTCAGAAAGGCTGACATTTTCTTTTTGGTGTGTTTATTTTCACTAATTGTACTTTTAAAATTTGTTTTTAATTATTTATAATAAAATATTAACTTGTAAAGGACAATATAAACCCATGAATATTATTTGCATCACAGATGTAGGAAAAAGATGTATAGTACTCTAATTTTCAGGTAATTAGTACACAGGGGTGGTGTACACTGTTAACATTCTCCTTGGAAAGCTGGTACATGTACATAACACATCTTTTTTTCTTCTTTCGTTCCTTCTCCTTTCCCTCCACTCCCATTCTACTCACCTCTTTATCTCCTTGCTTTTTTTTTTTTGGTTTTTGTTTTGTACATTTTTGCAGTACATGCTACTCCAATTTTGACTTGTGGGAAATAATGTGAAATATTTAAAAATTTTCCAGAGTCAAAAACTATTGTAATATTGGTCTGAAATTTTCCCAATTTTTTATTATGCATTTAAATGAATATTTTAAATTTTTTTTATTAATTTGAAGGTAGTAAAATACAACAGAACAGGATGGAATAATGCCAATTGAGACAGTGTAGTGAAATTGGTACAGAACTTCACAGCAGGTTACTGGGATAACGGTAATAGGTACCATAGTATATCTCGTTATCATCACAATAGTTGTTCTTTCAATCAGGTATAGCAAAATCAAAGGAAATACAGAATATTGTAGAAGTTATCAAAACAGAATATTGAATAGAGCAATACCATTAATCAGGACAAAGCAAAACAGTGATAAAAAATTTGCCTTCAAAGAGATAGTAGAAGGAAATCCCTCTTATTTGCTATATAACATATGGTCAACCTCCCAAGAGATGCTGATGTCTGGCTCCCACTTGCTAACGGGATAGGGGGGAGAGATGGGATGTTGGATTCTCAACCCACATGCTGGTAGACTCACAGCTACATATCAGGGTGGTGAGCTGGTTGCTTGGTTTCCCAGTGCTCTAAGTTCCAGCATGGCATGGATCTCAGGAGACGCTGCTAGTTCTCACCCAGGGGTGGCCATGGCTTGCCAGACCAGAGCTGCTTACCAGGGTGGCAGGCTGGTTGCTTGGTTTCCCAGCACCCTAAGTTCCAACTTAAATGAGTATTTAAAAAAATTCATACAATGATAATCACTTATTATTTTGTTAGTGGATTTTTGTTTCATTTACTGTAATATTTACCATATTAATATGTAATATAAAATACATTTAAATGGTAAGTTGTAAAGCACAATAGTAAAATATTTATTATAAAATATATATCTGAAGAATCATGTTAGTATCACATTGAATTTATTATTGGTATCACTGAGGTTATTAGTAAACACAAAATCCATCTTCCTGCTAGTTTTTCCTCAGCAAGTATCCTGAATTTTGTATTATTTATTCTTCTACATTTAAAATTAATTTCATCACATATTTAAATTTTACTAAACAATATGTTGTTTTATTTTTATAAGATCTGAAATTTCTAAAAATATCCTAAGACCACTGAAAACTTACCCTTAATACTCAATGTTCCATTTCTACGAGCCATCCTTAATCGTGCATCTAACACTCTTTCACTCATTTATAAATGATTATATATATATATATATATATATATATATATATATATACCATCTATTTGGATGGAGAGAGAGATATGCAGTATGTATTTAAATTTTCCAGTTAAACAATATTTATGTTGTTAACATCTTTTGTTTATGCTGAATGATATGCATCATGTATGTATCTGCTTCACATGTGTCTTATTTATTTAGGGTGTATAATTGGGAGTGCAGTTTATGAGTTACAGGCATCTATATATTTAGATTGACAAAATAATGCTGAATTATTTTTCAAGGCAATGGTACCGATTGAGAGTTCCATCAACAGTGGATATGTATTTCCAGTACCCTGTGTCCGTGTCAACACCTACTCTTCAGTAAGCTTTCTGTTGTAAATCAAGCTCTGAGCTGATTATTCTATTATGCTCTACTCGTCACTTTTGCTTTCTGTAACCTGCAACAACCTGTCACTGTTACTATAGCTTTATAGTAAGTTCTGGTGTCTGGTAGGGAAATTTTACTACCTTGTTTTTCTGTTTTAGGAGCATCTTGATTATGATTGTACCTTTTCCTCTTTACATCAATTAGGAATTAGCTTTGTGAAGATCCTCAAATATCTTTCTGGGATAACTGTAAATTTAAGGATAAATCAAAAGAGAATTTACGTTTCAAATACTTGAACATTCTATTTATAACCAGGTATTTCAATACTATATAATGTTTTCTCTTTCCCAGAGTACATTTAAAAAAGCAAATGTACTATTCTATGCATGCAAACAAAGACTACATTCTTACTACTTCAATTCCAAAATTATGTCTGGTGTGAATGGCAAACTCACATGTTCAGTATCACAAACATAACAATCAGCCAGCACCAGAAAAGACATGAATGCTATATTATCTATATTATCTATATTATGGAAGAGAAGGTGGCTCATCCTTCTAAATAAATTATTAACTACCCTAGTTTTAGGGAAGATATTGCCAGTTTGGAAAAGAAAGAATAGAAGCAGGCTCTTTAGAAGGAATTATGTTTCAACTTGTCACAAGGTAGCTGAAAGAATCAGAAGGAGAGGGAGGGAGGAAGGCAGGGAGAAAGAGAGGGAGAGAACAAGAGAGTGAGAGCGAGAAAGAGAGAGAGAGAGAGAGAGAGAGAGAGAGAGAGGAAGTAATGAATGAAAACTGTGAGCACCTAGTTGTAAAAAGTATGCATTAATCACTTTCTCATCATGAGACAAAATACCTGACAACCACAACTTAAAGGAGAGGCTCATTTTGGCTTATGTTTTCCATCTATAGTCAACTGGATCCAAGGCAGACCATGGTGGAAAGGCATACAGAGGCACCTCTCATGCCATGGCAACCAGGAAGCAGAGAGGGGTGGAGGGGATGAGGAGGGAGAAACACTCTTCCACATCCTATATCCAGTCATGAAACTCCAACTGGCCCCACTTTCTATCACTGTCCAAAAACTCCAACTCTGAATGCATGCAACTTTTGGGAGACATTGTAGATCTAAACCTCAACATGCTGAAACTTCCTGGAACTCCTTGGAAGCTGAACAGAACCATTTATTGCATGCAAACTGAGAATTTTGAAAAGTCTGAAATTTACAGGGGTTTGCACTTCATTATCATCATACCCTAAGATCCTGACATATGTCTTGGCACAAGGCTCCCAGGATATGCTTGTCCTGAAAGTGACACTGGCTTCCAGATGAACCAATGACTGCCAGTGTGGTTTCTCCTTGCCCTTCAATTTTATAGAACTAACCTACTTTATATGTTTTGAATAACTTAAAAATATAAAAAGAAAGTAAAAGAAAATTATTGCAATGACTTACTTCATTTTAAAGACTCAGAAAACTTACTATTATTCTCTTCACCAAATGTCAAATAAGTTTTATTGAATACTCTATTTTCAGTGAATACTATTCAGAAAAATTAATTTCTGCTTGTTTCCAGATAGCAAATATTGTCCTTAGTACTGTTTCCACCTCACTCACTCCAGTCCTGCATTATGTTTTTCTTCTCTAGATTATTTCTTTTATGTCCATATATAGAGACTCCAAAAAACATATGATGCTAGCTCTTAATCTATTAGTTATAAGGCCAACCAGTATATTATGGATGACTTCATGTCACATTTTACCATCTTGTTTCTCTTTATTTGGCATTTGGCTTGGTAATTGTGTTTAAAGTCAGCCATACCATGTCAAATTTTCTATTATTGAAGTTGGGAAGCATAAATAACCCATCATCTTTGATATAAAATATCAGAGAAAACAGTCTGTTTTGGCTTAGGAACGCTGAATAAGAAGACACTTAAGTCTTGTTTCAAAAACAGACGATACACCTGTAATGTAAGGAAAGCCTGCTTTCCAGTGACAGTCATAAATAGCAATTTTTAGTGCCCAATAATGCTACAGAACTATGGCAATGCTGGAAGCAGCATAAATTTACTTTTATGCATCTTATTTTTCCATGATGAAACTAGCAAAGAAATTCTTTGTAACTCAGGAAAATGGAACATAAAGCAAGAAAATAGACTCCTTAAACATACGATTACATTTTCAAGATCTTATAACATATGCTATTTGGATTGTGTTTTAAGCATCATTTTCAAAAGAACTATATCAAATTCAGCAAGAATTTATCAGAAAGTGTCATTATCATAGGAGAGTGCTAGTTATTTGGAGCAAATTGAGGAGGATTGAGACTCCTTGATCTTTACTTTGTTCTCCTGATGGGTTGATGAACAGCAAGTTAAAGAGGGGAAAGTGGTCTTAATATAGTGGAGATACATAAGAATTCTGCTGCATGGTATTAAAAACAGTGAGATAAGTATAAAGTTGTATAAAATGTGAAATAAGCATGTCTACTCCCCAGATTATTAGAAAGTCAAAAGAAGCCTGAAGGATCTGAAATCAAAGAAAGAAAGAATACATGAGAGCACTGAAGGAGACCTAGAGAACCCGTGGGTAATATATATATATATATGACTGTTGAGAGTTTTCGATCTGGATCAGGAATAACATTTCCTACTGATCTTATGGTGACCTTTTCTAGCTGGAAATTGGCCCTTTCCGATAACTTTCAACTCTAGAGCAACTTGCTATGCTCATTGGATTTTGGAAAGTTTCTTTTATTGACCTAATATAACATTTCATAATTTTTTTCCAATCAGATTTTATTGGTACATTTTAAGTATACATAATGATCATATTCATCATAGAGGCTTTGTACCTGTACATGATACAACTTGTTTCTCCCCAATCCCTTCAACCCCGCTTCACCTCCCCATTTACAGGCTTGTTTCCACCCTTTTCTTCATTTCTCATTGTTTTACTTACCTTTCCCCCTCTCCTCTTCTCTTATTCCCCTCCCCGTGTTTTTTTTTATACTATGGAGTAGTACTCAGTCATAAAGAAGGATAAGCTTGAGATCTTTCTAGGTAAATGTGTGCATCTTGAGACTATGGTCTTGGGTGAAATAAATTAGATGTGCATGTGTAAATACTGCATTGTTTCTCTGGTGTGAGAAGCTGAAAGTGCAAATAAGGACTAAAATGTATAATAGGTATTGTGACATGTGACATATGAACCTATCTTATAGTCTTTCTCTTTAAAAATTTTTAAAAAACATTACTTTAGAGAGAATAAAACCAGTCAAAATAAAACAAAATAAAGCCAATCAAAACAAAGCCAATCAAAACAAGACAGTGTAAGTGACACAGGATTTCAAAACAAGGTAATAAGAAATCAACGCTGATTACCACAATGCCTCTTGTCTTCAACATAGCTGCCCATATCTTCAGACATAGTAAAATCAAACAAAACAGAAACAATAGAATCAATAAAAATGAAACAGACTCTAAGTTTAGTGCTGAGAGCCTGGAGCTGAGCTTAGCTCTAGTTTCTGTGATTTCTTCTTACTGAGTGCTCAAAGGATTCTTGGACACCCTCAAGCATCGCAATGTCTCATCTCCAATTGTCTTGTTAGTGAACTTGGTGTTAGAAGAACTTCTCATACCATACACTGGGAAGGTATGGTGGTTCACTGAGTC
>PVJX010017132.1:0-38969 GCA_004027295.1 Dolichotis patagonum | reverse complement strand
TAACTTCAGCCTGCCATGATCCCCTCCGAGGATGACTTCCCCCATCTGGAAAGTGTTATTTTTGGTCCCTCTCAAAATTTGCTCCAACACTCATGTTTAAATCACTTATAAATCTATACTCACATTCTCTACCAAGGGATTGACATGAAGGAAGCTAGGAAACGTTTAGGAAACTCTTAGATGGCTTAATATGTTTA
The DNA here is from genome assembly GCA_004027295.1 of Dolichotis patagonum. NCBI lineage: Eukaryota > Metazoa > Chordata > Mammalia > Rodentia > Caviidae > Dolichotis > Dolichotis patagonum. The sequence goes on along the minus strand of PVJX010017132.1, from coordinate 38,772 downwards.
ACCATCCTTACATCTTTAAAAAAAATTATCACCATAGTTAAAGAACAATACAAACGTGTGAAGAAAGTTTTGATTATTTGTTTGCTGTATTGGGAGTTGAACCCAGGCCCTCATATATGCTAGGTAAACACTCCACCACTGAGCTATATTTCTAGTCCTTTTTTAATTTTTATTTTGAGATAGAGTCTTGCTAATTTGTCCAGGCTAGCCTCAAATTTGGATCCTACCTTATCCTCCCAAGTAGCTGGGATTACTGGTATGTTACCACACCTGGCAAGAAAATGTTTAAATAGGACTGAGGATGTAACTAGTGGTAGAGTGCTTGTATACCAAGCACAAGACCCTATTTTTGATCTCTAGGACTGCCAAGTAGATAAATATAAAATATAAAGCATAGATCCCTTTGATTAGGGGTTGGCAAACTTTTTCTGTAAAAGATTAATGGTAAATATCTCAGTATTTTCAGACCATGTATTCTGTGTGTGTGTGTGTGTGTGTGTGTGTGTGTGTATTGGAAATTTCTGCATGCTAATCTCACAACTGTGCTACCCACCAGCCTTTTTGTTTTTGACGTGGGGTCTCACTGAGTTCCGCAGGCTGCCCTCAAACTTGCAATCCTCCTTCTTCAGTCTCCAGAGTAGCTGGAATTACAGACATGTGCAGCTGTGTCTAGCTTCATTGGATTTTTTTTCCCACTGAAAGCCTGATCTCCTTTATTTGTCACAAAGCTTTTGCATAGACCTTTTACATATACAAAACACTGGCCAGAGATCTGCTCCCAGATGACCATCTTCCATTATTACCACAACTTTAGTTAGATGGCAGCCAGAGTCCCAGGGAAACATGTGAAAGGGGTGGGCTCCCATAAGCATAGTAACACAGACCACAAAAGGGCTGAATCAGCAAAGCACACTTCTCACCTGCTCAGTGGAATATTAAAACTTTCATGATGTGCTGGGGAATAGATAGCATGTTTAGAGACATGAAAGCCTCTGAAATGGATAAGCAAACTTTAGTGTTGACCAGAGACAAGTATGCTTCCATGGTATGTACTCCAGCCAGGACATAAAATGGAAAATTCAAACTAGTGGAAGCTTCCACATTTTAATTTTGAGATTTGCAGGCTTTCAGTAGAACCTCCAACGTGGTAGCAAACTGCACATAAAGCTATTATGAACAGACTTTTTTTTTTTTTGGTGCCGGGGATTGAACTCAAGACCTTGAGCTTGCCAGGCAGGCGCTTTAGCCACTAAGCTAAATCCCCAGCCCAGGTGAACAGACTTTTAAAGAAAAACAGTGTCAGGTGATAGCTATGTACTTAGTGTAACTTTGGTTTAAGAAGATGAGAATATGGATTAGAGGCCAAACAATTCCCAAAATGCAAATTGCAATTTGGATTCTGCATGGTTTCTTTTTGTTATGCTAGTGCCCTTAAGATGCTTGCCTTGGCCTGGAAGTTTTGAAGCTCTGGTTGAAGTCTGGGGCTGCCTATATGTTTCTGTTTGAAAGAGACAGAAGGGAGACCAAGCTTAGATGCTTTCAAATTCAGATTTATTAGGCTTGTTTGACCAGATGTTGGCTGAATTACATGGTGTCACTGTTGGTGACTTCTTTTTTCTTTTTTTTTTTATTGGTACCCGGGATCAAACTCACAACCTCACGCTTACCACACCACTGAGCTAAACCCCTGGCCCCCTATTGGTGACTTCTTAAAAGTCAAAGTCTTTCTTAGAGATGATTCAGAATCTGGAGGAGGCACCTAAAAACTCAAGATGGATGGCTTTAAAAGCTGCAAGGACTTGGGCTGTGATGGTTAGCCCACCCACAGAGACTGATCTCTTCCAACACTTATAAATTGGTCCTCTGTGCTTGACTGGGCAGGTGTTTAAAGAGAAGAAGGTACAAATTGAGTGTCACTGCTTTGATTCTTTTCCCAGTGGGAAGGCTCTGGAGCATCATGCTAAGTTCAAGTTCACTTCACAAAGTGTACTCTTAGCCACATCCACTGCGAGCAATGGGCTGGAGGGGAAAGGCCAGTCTCATTGGATTTTTTGTTTTAAACAATGCTTTTAAAAAATGTGCCAGTCATGCCTGTAATCCCAGCACTTGGGAGACTGAGGTAGGAGATTTGCTGAGTTTGAGGCCAGCCTGGGTTACATAGTAAGTTCAAGGCCAGCCTGAACTATGTAATGACACACTGTGTCCAAAAAATAAAATAAATAAAATAAAATAAAATAAAACCAGGAACAGTCCTGTCTGTAGTCCCAGATACTCAGAAGGTTAAAGTAGAAGGATTGCTTGAGCCCAAGAGTTTGAGGCCAGACTGGACCTCATACATCACAACACCCTATTGCCAAAAAGATTTTTAAAAGAAGTATAACTATTTTAGCTCATATCTGAACTTTTTAGATGCATTTAAACCTATATAAACTTTTTCTATATACTGTATATTTATTATACTTTTTTCATTTTTTCTTTTTAAATGGACTTAAATTTTGAGTGCACTTCTGTATTCATAGCAGCAACTATAAAGTTTCCCCAAGCCCCTGGCTTCCACACACATGCAGCTTCATCTTCTATCAGTGTATACTTTATCCCTATAATGCCATTTTAGTGCAGTTTTAAAAGTTAGGACAAATAGAAGTATATATTCAATCATATTAGTCTATAAAATGTATATACAGATACAAAATATCTTTAATTAAAATTTCTAGGGCTGGAGAGTTAGCTCAGCAGCATAAGCACCTCTCTGGCAAGTGCAAGATCATGAGTTCAATCCCCAGTACCAATAAATAAATAAATAAAATTAAATAAAATTTCTGGAAAATGCATTTTATGTCAGTTACATACAAGTTGCTGAAAAAAATATCAAACTGTTAGACATGCAGACTGGGTGCAAGGAATGAACTTGTAGTAGGCTCTGAGCATCTTACCAGACTTTGAGAAAGTTGCATGTATTATATTGCTTTTTTCGATTAACAATATGAAGTACTTTCCATATCAAGGTATAAGACTTTCTGCTATCCTTTCCATGGAGGCATAATGGTTTTCTGTTTATTTGTTTGTTTTTGTTTTTTGACTTTTTGAGACAGAGTCACACTTGGTAGCCAGGCTGACCTCGAACTTGTGATCCTCCTGCCTCAGCTTCCTGAGTGCTGGGATTACAGGTGTATGCCACCACACCTAGATAGCCATTTATTTTTAATTACTTGGTTTTGTAAATATATCTTACATGACACAGAATCATTTTTGTTGTTTTGTTCTTTATTTTGAGATGGGGTCTCACTGTGTTGCTTGGGATAGCCTCTAGTTCCTAGGCTCAAATGATCCTCTTGCTTCAGCTTCCTGAGTTGCTGGGACTGCAGGAGTGTGCTGGGCACCTGGATCAGGTTCCTTTTTAGTTATGACTTTTTCTGTTAAATGAGTATTTTAGTAACTTTCAAACTTTTGCATTAAAACTGCTGCAGCAACCTTAATTGTGTATACATAAATGTTGTCATACATGCTCAATATTTCCTTGGGGTAAAGCCTGCTAGAGGGGAAATTCTGGGACAAACAGCGGATGTATTTAAAGCTTTGACACATGTTCTAGAATGTTGCCCTTCTTCCATCATATCTGAGGGACACCTATTTCTCCTCACCCTCACGGCAATGTCTTCATTATTGCCTTGCAGTTAGGTGAAAAGCATAAGTTTTAATTATAATTTTGTTTTTGGTTGGGTTGACAATTTATATGTTTTTAATTAGTTATTTAAATTCATTTGTGACTCATCTGCCCATGGCCTGTACCATAGTACTTCTCAAATTTAATACACACACAAACCATGGTCACCTGGAGATCTTACTAATGTGCAGACTCTGGTGTGGGCCAAATAGGGGCAATTGGTGTTGAGACTGTAGCCACTGGCTCTCAGGTAGTGCTGTTCTGTGTGGCTTTTACTCTGAGAAAACTTTATGTTTTTCTCCCTGAGATTTAAAAGCATTTTCCATTGTTAAAGCCTCTTGTGGTGGCACATGCCAATAATCCCAGCACTCAGGAGGCTGAGGCAGGAGGATCATTGCAAATTCAAGACCAGCCTCAACTACAAAGTGAGCTCAAAGCCTGCCTAATCTGCCTAGTGAAACTCTGTCTCAAAAAGACACCCAAAAAAATCAATAAGAATAAAAAGAATACATTGTTGCAGACATTTTGTGGCTTGTTTGTCATCTTAACTTTATGATAAATCTTACCTTTGTTTTCCATTTGTATCCAGTCCAGTATGTTAATAGTTTTCTTTATTGATTCACGTACCTGGTGTGGTGTGGTGGCACATATTTGTAATCTCAGCACTCTGGAGGCTGAAGCAGACCCTATGAGTTTGGGGCTAGCCTGCTGGGCTACATAGTTCAAGGCCACCCTGAACTGCATAGCAAGACCCTGTCTCAAAATTAAAAAAAAAAAGTTTTATGAGTTCTGGATTTCAAGTCTCCTTTTGGTAACGTTTTTTGGCAGGAAAGAGGATGCTAGGAATTGAAACTAGCAGTGCTCTACCACTGACACATTCCCCAAGACTCTAGTGACTATAATGACCACTTTACTCCTATTCGCTTTCCCCTTCATTTCCATAACCCTGTGATATGATTGCCACTGTTTTGCCTTTGGGATAGTAGAACCAGAAAACATGTTCTGACATTAACAGAAGCTATGCAAAAGAATTAGAAAAGTAGTAGATTAGAGAATTAAAGCTACAGGCACTCAGATCTGCTCTGTGCCTTTTCTGCTGCAGGCAACAGATGCCCTTTATGAGGTGTTTATGGGAAACAGGCTGCGAGCAGCTACATTCCGACTCTTTCCTCAGCTTCTCATGACACTGCTCATCCAGATTCACCACAGCATTGGCCTAACCATGTCTGACGTCGCCATCCCAAGTGGCCTGTATACAGAGCAGAAAATGTCAACAGAGGTCACACCTTTGTGGTACTACCTGTTGTGATTTCAGGACCTTAACATTTATGAAGCACTGGGCACTGTGGTGATAACCGAGAGTGTTACCAACTGTGAGGGGGCAGACAGTCCATAGTCCTCATGAGACATCAAGATAAAATGCCAGGAATCATTCTGGGCTTTCATTGGTAGTCTTTAGTATTTGGCTATGTGAGTTCAGATGTGTGATATCATTGCTAACCCTTCCTGATTAATCAAGTAGAGACAGAGACAAAATGGCTTAAACTCACTTCCAAAACTGTACCAATCTTTATTTCTGTTTTAATAAATGGAGGAATGCTTTTGGTTCAATGCCCAACACCCCCCCCACACACACACACATGCAAAAACAGCATTGAGGATCTGTTTAGCATCCCAGATCATTTGTTTATCCTTCCAAACTCCTAGGAAAATAAAATCTAGTTAGACCTCTTTATGCTGAGAATTTCTGTGAAGCCCTTTTCAAGTTGTTAGAGCACCAAGTCTTGGGAACTCTAGGGAAGGGAGAATCACAGTCAGCAGCTGCCAATGCATGGCCCTTCCCAGCAAGACCAGAAGACTGTGTGCTTAAGAGGTAGCAAGACCTCTTCTAGTCACTAAGCTGTTTTTGTTTGACTTAGTTTTGCCATGCAGGCCACAAAGACTCTGCTTCTCAGAGGGTCATGCAAAGGAGAATTTGACATAATGGAAAAGAATAAAGGATGGACTCTGCTGGAAGGAGAAGACTGCCATCTTCAGGGAGTATTTCTCCTTGCCAAGTAAGGCTCCCTTGTCATCATACACACCCACTTGCCCTACATCAGTATTATACTAGGTATCTTTTCCCCACTTTAATTGTCATAACTAAGGTTGGGTCACTTTCTCATAAGATGGTGGGCAATAGCCACACTGCCAGACCTTTCCAGATGTCTTGGCTCTCCCATATCCTCCTGTACACTGGAAGCTGGACAAAAACTTCAGGGACCCCCACCCTGAGAAAATGCCCCTGTGTGGGAGCATGCCTGAGAGCCATTCTTTTGTTCTGTTTTTCAGTGCATTGCTAGAAAAAAATCACCTGCTTGCTTGCAGGATCTTGTATTTGTTAGTCCCACTTCTCAACAGAGGGAATGATAAACACAAGCTCACATCTGCAGGCTTTTTTGTGGAGGTAAGATTCTATATGTGGATGCTGGATGCAGGAGGATAGCACCTACCTTCCTAGGTCATATCTAACTCAGGCATGTGAGAGAAATAGTTGTTTAATTTAAGAGTTTTTTTGTTTTTTTTGTTTTTTGGTTTGTTTTTTTTTTTTTTTGGTTGTTGTTGTTGTTTTTGGTACTGGAGATCGAACTCATGACCTTGTACTTGCCGGGCAGGTGCTTATGCCACTGGGCTAAATCCCCGGCCCGAATTCAAGAATATTAAATTTCTCTTTTCTACCTATTAACTTTTCAGTGTTTAAGTGTCACCCTGTAGTGTGTGTACAATACCATAGAGATTTCAAAGGAAAATATATGTTTTACAGTTGGCAGGAAGGAAGCTCCTCTTAAGCAAATAGCTTAGAGATCATTTCTTTTGTTATTTTCTGCGTTCTTTCAGCTCCTTCAGAGTCCAGTGGCCAGGAGACTGCCCAGCATATACTCCTTAGGCCACCTGAGAGACTGGCTGCATCACGGAAATAATCTCTTTAGGATTCTTGCCCTGAGAGGGCTGCACAATCTTGTGAGACACTGGGATATGGTAAGAGGCTCCTGACCACTGATTCTAAAAATCACAAGTGTCACACCAGATGACTTTACAGAGGGCCAATGACGTGATGGTAAAAGAATTTACCAAGATCAAAATAAGACAAGCTTATTTAGATCAAAGTACCTTGTCATCAAGGACAGTGAGCAAGTTTCCAAGACAGGAATTGCACTATCAGGATAAGAAATTGGGGGTTTTATAAGGGATTGAAGACACGGGAAAGGGTTTGAGTTAGCAAATGTAGCTGTCTCAAAGGTGCATTTTCCAAGGGCTGGTGTTCCTTGTTAATCTTCCAGAAACATCCACATTGCGTCTAAAGTTGTACATCAAAGGTATAAACTGACAGGGTCATTTACTTTGATATTACAGAAGACTACTTCTCACTGGGAGAAAGATTTATTTACTGCTGTTTTGGGTTGGTGTTAGTGCATTATCTTATGTCTGGTTAGCATGTGCTGGGCAGCATTGTTTTAGTAGAAGAATCCTTTTTTTTTTTTTTTTGGTAGGGAAATTGTGTTTAGGCTTGTAACTCTTCATTGTCAACAGATAATAACCATGAAAAAGACAATACCCCAAAAGGATACCCATGAAACTGAAAACAACTGAGGAGGAAAATTGGGTAGCTTGATGACGGGAGTAAGGTGGGAGAAAGAAGGTCTTGTTAACTGCATATCCTCTTATATCATTGAATTTGGCAGAGGGGGTACCAGAGAGTGAACACAGTTCCTTCACACCAAGCTGCATCCCTAGCCCATTTTTAAAAAATTAAATTTTGAAACCATGTCTTGTTAAGTCACTAAGCTTTCTTTCTTTCTTTTTTTTTTTTTTTGAAGGGTAGCATGTATTTATTGAGAGAAAGCTTCTGTTTGAAGAGAGACAGAAGGGGTCCCGAGGGGGTTGCCCGTCACTAAGCTTTCCAGGGTAGCCTCAAGCTTGTGATCTTCCTACCTGAGCTTCCCAGAGTGTTAGAATTACAGGCACCACCCTTGGCATACCTTTTGAATTTTAGTTAGGAAATATGCAAATACTGATTATCAAAACATTAAACAATTTTTTAAAAGTCCAAGGCATATATATTCATAGTATTTGAAGCCTGCTATTTGTGTAGGGGATATGCATTATCATCACAGCCTGGACAACATTAGATGTCCCTCCATGTCTTGTACCATGCTACCCAGTAGGCGTAACCTGGGTAGCACTGATCTGCTCCAAGATGCTTATCATTGAAGATCACCAGCATTCAAGGTAGGAGAGCTCCTTTTCCACAGGCCTCACAAAAAAACAGGCCTGAGTCAGAAAAGACAAGTAATTCCCATGACTTCAATTTTGTCTCTTGAGTTCTGTTTCTCTTTGTTTGTTTTTGGTTTTTTGAGACAGAGTCTTGATACATAGTTCAGGCTGGGCTTCAATTGACTATGTAGCCTAGCCTTGGGCCTTAGTCTCCTGAGTTCTACGCCACCACGCCTGGCCTGGGTTCTGTTTCTGTTATTTAAAAATTTATGTGTGTATCTGAAGCAAAAATGATAAATGTTAATATATGTTAATTCTGGTTGCTTGCATGAATATTTGTTGCTTTATTCTACACACACATATGTTTTAAAACTGTGAGATTCAGGGCCAGGGATTTAGCTCAGTGGCATAAGCACCTGCCTGGCAAGCATGAGGTCGTGAGGTCAATCCCTTGTACAAAAAAAAAGAAAGAAAAAAAGAAAACTCTGAGACTGTTTCCTTTTAGGAGTTTCAGAAGAGCAGAATTTCTGTTCTGAATGAGAAGAAATCTTAAGGTCCTCACTGAATTCTGCTGAATTCCTGCTAAGGAAGTTTAAAATCTCCTTAGATTTGGAGATTTGGATACCTTTCATACTGGGCAACTCACCATGATCTGAGTCAGCCATTTCCACTTTCTCTCAGTAATATGGAACCATTTCCTTACAGTTAGTCTAAGGCCATATCCCTGGACCTCCTCCACCTGGTCCTACTTCTGCTCTGTGAATCAACTCACAACCTCTGTGCCTCCTTCTCTACATAGCAGGCTTGCTAGTATGGGAGAGGGCAATCATGCCTTCTATACTTCTTCCCTGCCTCGAACTACCCAGTGTAACTAGAAATCCAGCAAGCACTAGATGCTGAGTAAAGGTGGGAGCCCTCACTTTGGTATCAAATGTTGTCCCAGAAGAGGTGATGATGTACCTTCCTTTGGACACACAGAGGGAAGACATCAAGAGATTACTGCCATCCATCTTAGACAGCTTATGGGAAACTGATGAGAGGATTGTTTTGTTGGCCATCCAGATACTCCAGAAGTTTGTCAGGACAATGGATTTCACAACACTGGCTGCCATGATGAAAATCCTGTTCTCTTTATTTGGTGATGTACGTCAACAAGAGGGAAGAGACTTCCCTAGGGAAGGGTAATTGGCATAACAATTTGGAGAAGTTTGCATGATGAATAAGTATATCCTGTTTTATGTAGAACATTTTACTTTCAAATCTTGGAGCACTTTCATAACTCTGTCAAGATCCTCGTAAGTAACCTGTGATGTTGGTAAGGATGGTGTTACTATTAAACAGGAAACATAGAAACTTGGCAAGGGTATCATTTTGTGGGATGGGCATTTGTTTTGTTTTGTTTTGTTTTGGGGGGGTATTTTTATTTTTTAATTTTTGGTACCGGGGATCAAATTCACAACCACGCACTTGCAAGGCAGGCACTTATGGTGCTGAGCTAAATCCCCAGGCCTTGTTTTGTTTTTCTTAAACAATCAGAACTGGGTCAAGATGATAGACTATACTTGTGTTCTTGCCTCAAATCCCAAAACTTTTCCAAAAAGAAATACATGGAGCACAATTACTAGCAAAGCAGGGAGGGATTTTAAATTTCAGTAAAGCATCTTATGTGAATGTCTTATACCAGTATCAGGCACAAGCTTTTTTGTTTTGTTTTGTTTTGTTTTTATTTTTTTTATTTTAAAAGGGAGTAAAATTAAACACAACAAAACAGAACAGAATGGGACATAAGAAAGCATAAATTTCAAAGCTAGACAACCAGAGATCTTCACTATCTGTCATACTGTCTCTTGTTTTCTTCCAAATGGTTGTCCTTATACTTGCATATGTAGAGCTCATACTAAATAACATAGCCAATCTTTTCACAAGATGTGTAGTTCACTGGCTCCCACTTGCTAGGCAGGGGGTCGGTGGAGGGGGGACAGGGGATGGGGGACAGGATGACATGAGATGTCTGATTCTCAGCCCACATGCAGGCAGGATCACAGTCACCCCCCAGAGATGGGAAGAGTTCCTTGTTCTGGCACCTCAAGTCAACTGCATGGTGCAGGTCCCAATGTGCCAGGGTCTCTCTCCTTCGGGCCACCAAAAGTCTGCCACACTCTCAGGCACCCCCCAGAGAGGGGAGGAGTTCCTTGTTCTCATGGCACCCCAAGTCAACCGCATTGTGCAGGTCCCAATGTGCCAGGTTCTCTCTTCTTCAGGCTGCAAAAGTCTGCCACACTCTCACAGGCACAAGCTTTGACAATAACAGGTGGGACTGTGCCCATTTCTCACTTATAGAGAGAAGAACAAAAGTACAAAACAGCAAATCTTACCCTTTCCATTTGGTTTCTTACTCTCAACTATATTTAGCTAAATAGCCTCATTTTAAGACTGACATTTCAGCCAGACGTGGTGACACACACCAGTAATCCCAGCACTTGGGAGTCTGAGGCAGGAAGATCACTGTGAGTTTGGGGCCAACCTGGACTACACAGTGAGTTCAATGCCAGCCTGAACTATATAGTGAGACCTTGTCTCAAAAAAAAATTTTGCTGACATTTCAAGCCATGTACCCTTCTTATAACTGTGAATGTATTCAATGAGTTGCTTCCCTGTGAACACTTCCTTCATAGATGAGACCGGATGTTCACCATTTCTCCATGACCCTTTTTGGAGCCTCCATTAAGTCTGTGAAACACACACATAAGAGGTGTATGGAGAATCAAGTCCTGGAAAGCTTGGTCCCACTGCTTTTGTATTCCCAGGATGAAAATGCTGCAATAGCTGAGGTAATGCCTATTTCTTTCAGCCATGAATAACTCTTAAGTCCACAGCCAACTCTGCAAATAAGTGTTTGTATCTTTGTGAGCAGAGACTTTATCATACAATATTTGTTCTCCATTTCCTCCAGGCCAGAGCTATGTTTCAATTATTTTTGCCTAAATGAATCATGTGAAAAGAAATCTTACTCCTAATTTCTATGTAGCAAAGAATGGCACTCTGTGGGTAAGAACAATATATTAGTCCTCACAGTAACTACACCCCAATATTCAGCCTAGCACAGAGCTCTAGTACCTAACTCAACAAACTTTTATTTTTGTTTTTCTGTCTTTTGCTTTTTGTTTTGGTACTAGGGATTGAATCCAGTGAGTATGAGCTACGTCTAGCCCTAATTTTAAAGTTGTTCTTATTGTTATCATTATTGTTGTAATCATCATCAGTGTCAGTGTTTCACTAATTTTCCCAGGCTGGTATCAAAATGTCGATCCTCCTGCCCCAGCCTCACAGGTAGCTGGAATGATGGGCATGTATTACCACACCTGGCAGCAAACTCTTTGTTGATGACAATGAAAGTATTTTCTTTCACTTCAAGAACTGCCTTATTTGTCTTGCGATAAATAAATTAAGAGTTAAGTCAGAGATTAGCCTCTCTGACACTCTAGAAAAGTTTTTACTTCCTCTAAATCTTCCAAAGATTTTTGCCATAAGAATTTGGTTTTCCATTTAAGCCATCTTAGTCTTAACCATGTGGTGGGTAGGAGGTTGAAATGTCATCATCTTTAGTTCTGTCACACACATCAGAAGCCTGTCTGATCCAGAGCACTGCTATCTCTGATCTACCAGTGTGGTATCACAGGGTGGGGTAGGGTGGGAGTGGGTTAGATCACAAGGATTCTGGAAAGATGTTGGAATTCTCATCTCCACGTGCACCAGGTGTAGAAATGAAAGTCAAGGCTGCAAGTTCAGAAATGGGATGGTGGTAAGCCTTGGCACCTTCTTGTGGGGAAAATTGTATATAGCTTTATAGATGTAAATTTATTTCAGTCCCCAGTAAAATATAGAGCACAATTTCCAGCCCAGGTGATGGGGAAGTCCGCTCTGTGGAGTTTATAGATATGTGGAGGCATCAATGTCCCACCCAACCCTGCCAGACTTCTAGCAATCAGGCTAGGTTCTGGGCTTATTTCCCTTCCAACCTTGAATAAGTCACTCTTTCATGGGTCTTCAGAGTGTAGTCTATGTAAAGAAGTGAAGTCTAACATAAAGCAGGTTAGAAGTCATTGTCACAGAAAACATAATAAATTCGTATATAACTACTTGTACTCTAAGAAATAAAGGAATTTTTGTGACTCAAATACCTAATAGATATGAGATAAGATACTTGCTTGGAGATGCATCAGAGGGGTTGAATGGTCCATCGATGGCATTCTGAGGACAGTGCACTAGAGAAGAGGCCACTCTCTCAGTGTTCCTAAGTGTCTGGGCAAGGAACCAATAAACACTGTAGAGTTTCTTCCAACCCAGACATGTCCAAAGACAGCACAAAGTCAGGAGCTGCACTTCCCGTCCAGAATTGGGAGCAGCATGGAGGGATGAAAGGCCTGTCTCCAGAGTACAGGGGCATGGGAATCCTTACCTGAGTCTCTGACATGGATACCACATGCAACAACAATCACTTATTTCTAGAACCAGTGTTTCTGACATCCTCTTCTGAACTCTGTAGTAGTTTGTATCCCTTCCATGATGGAAGGAGGAGGGTAGTGTTGTGGCTCCTTTCCACCCTCGACCAGGGTAATTTTGACTTTATTGGTTGTTCATATTAGAATTTGACATCAGTTTTGTTGAGGAAAGTTTAGCTCAGCCAAAAAAATTTAGAAAATGCTGATCAATGATCATCTTTTCCACAGGAGAGCAGGCGAGTCCTAAAAATATGTTCCCAGTTCCTGAAGTGGAAGCTGCCTCAAGAAGTCTACCACAAAGATCCCTTCTACATTAAACCTGTTGAAGTTAAAACAATCTGCAAATTCTTTGTATGTGAGAAATAACAGCTCTTTTAAACTTTTCAGCAGTTTAAATTCAGTACTTTTTTCTGACGTGGTTGTGAGAAGTTTTTTTTTGGTTTTGTTTTTTGTACCGGGGATCGAACTCACGACCTCACGCTTGCCAGGCAGGCACTTAAGCCACTGAGCTAAATCCCCAGCCCATGTGACGTGGTTCTTAATTGAGGAACATGGGCTACAGGAAACATATTCCGTCCCCTTGCACACCAGCATTTGGTATCAATAATTTTTTTTTAACCAATGGATCTATTTTACTGTAGTTTCTTCCTAAATGAATCACAAATTCACTTTTTATTACCCCCCTTCTTCACAAAAAAGACTTGTGAACTCTTGGGAGTCCACTCACCTAGGTCAGGGGCCGTAAGGCCAGGCTGATAGAATCTCGCCAAAAGCTTCCTGGTGAGGTAAATTGAAAAGGAGTCATGCATTCCCTTTACAACTACCTGCAGTGCTCTCCTTGATATAGAAGATGACCTTACTCTCCATCACAACATGTCTCATGAGCCCCAAGCAAGGGTGACCATGCTGTGTGGCCATGCACAGGGACAGGCTTGGGCCCAGGCAGCCCCACGAGGCCCTATCTCTGGTTGTTTAGAAACTGACCATATAATCACCTGGATCCTATTATGAAGTCCCTGGAACTATTTCCAGGAACACTCCATATGTCTACCCTGTTTGGGACCCAGAATGGTGGTATCTGACCAGATTTCTAGGCCTAGAAAACCCCACAGAGTCCTTGTGTCAGGCTTTCCACTAAGGATTATCTCTCTGACCTGCAGCCAAACTTATAGCTCATACACTAATGCATCAGCAATAGGATTTAGTAGGAAATTTAGTGTTCTCAACGAATGACACTACAAATTTCCATGTTAAATCATAAGTGCTATGAGAACAGATTCCTGTTCTCCCCATCCTAGTAGGAGGTAAGTGAACTTATAAGACATCCATTGAGAGGTGCTTTCATTCACCCAATAACCATAACACATCCAATGTACAACATGTACGAGGAACCAAAAATTTTAAACTTCCAGTTAGAATCTTGCAAGCTAGTAAGGAAGATGTAGCCTCTAGGAAATTAAATAGAAACTTAAAGTGGAAAACAAGATGTACTGAGAGAAATATGTGTAAAAAAAAAAAAAAAAGGTAAGTTTTGGTCAAGCAAGTGAGTAGTCAGGGAAGAGCTCATAGGAAAAGAGCTCAAGGTATAGCTGAGAGCCAGGCATGATTGTAATCATAGCACTCTGGGAGGCTGAGGCAGAAGAATATCATATTTGAGCCCAGCCTGGGCAATTTATCAAGATCCTATCTCAAAAGAAAAAATAAAAAAAGGGCTGGGGATGTAGCTTAGTGTAAAGGTCCCAGGTTCAATTTCTAGAAGCTAGAATAACTTTGAAGGGTTCACAAATATGATATACAGCATGAGTAGGTATGGGCAAGAGGTATTCAAAGGATTTATATTTGCACAGAAGCCTATGGCTGTGGCATAATATTCATTGATGGTATTCAATGTAATTATTTCAAGCACTACTATACTACGTATCTGGTGTACTCCCTCACCCTGGAAACTATGGCTAGGCTGATTAGGACAGTGCCGTTACTTCACTGCTTTGTATTCTTATTTTTTACCCACTTAGGGAAAAAAATGCAAAGGTAAAATTGACATCCTTACCCAAACATTGATGTACTCCAAGAATGCAAGACTTCCCATCAGAAGAACAGCAGTCTTATTTGTAGGTACAAAGAAAATCCTTTTATCTCTACACTTTTACCCTGTACTTTCCCAAATCCTGTTCTTGAGTAACCCTGTCCTTTATGAAGATGACCTTGAAAGATGACTTCTAGGACAAATGGATGATGTTATCTATAGGTGACTATCATGTACTTAGAAGTCATTTTTGGAATCTGCCTAATTTTCAAAGGGCAGATTTTATCAGCTGTTTGGATTTTTTAAAGATTAAAAACAGGTTGTTAATTTCCAAGAAAAGCAAGATCACATACTCACTAACTTCATCCTGTATTTTAGGGCTCTTATCAAAGTACATGGATCGCAGTGAGACCAGGATGAAAGGGACTGACTGGATACAGGATGGTAAGTGACAGTACTCCTTGGATTTGTGATGTATCCACATTTTGGAAAGTATCTGAGGCAGGGACTATAGGCAGGCTCTTCAGCAAAGTTGAAACTCTGTTGCCAGAAATCCAGATTTATGCAGCAATAAAACCATTGGTGACTTCAGCTAAATAATAGTCTCATCCCACTTCAGTGCCCTCCTGAGGAAAGGACATAACCATATTTTTCTGAAATCAGCTTTAAAATGAATGTCAGCTGGGCGTGGTGGCACACACAATCCCAGCACTCAGAAGGCTGAGGCAGAAGGACTGCTGTGAGTTTGGGGCCAGTGTGGGCTACATTAATGAATTCAAGGCCAGCCTGAACTGCATAGAGAAACCTTGTCTCAAAAATATAAAATAAAATAAAATAAAATAAAATGTAAAGTAAAGTAAAGTAAAATAAAGTAAAATAAAGTAAAATAAAATAAAATAAAATAAAATAAAATAAAATAAAATACATGTCTTGGGATGGTTCTAAACTTTTCTGTCAGGAAATAAAACATTTATTGAACCCTGCTGCAT
The DNA here is from genome assembly GCA_004027295.1 of Dolichotis patagonum. Taxonomy (NCBI): domain Eukaryota; kingdom Metazoa; phylum Chordata; class Mammalia; order Rodentia; family Caviidae; genus Dolichotis; species Dolichotis patagonum. Next base: position 23,337 of record PVJX010017132.1, on the reverse strand, counting down.
CTCTAGCTCTTTTTATTTTTTATTTTGAGATAGAGTCTCTCTTTTTTGTGTCAGGGATCAAACTCATAACTTTGTGCTTTCCAGGCAGGCACTTACGCCACTGAGCTAAATCCCCGACCCTATTCTCTCCTTAACTCACTGAATTGCTACGCAGAGCTTGAACTCAGGATCCTCTTGCCTTAGTCTCCCAGAGTGCTGGGATTATAGGCATGGACCACCATGCCTTGGAGTAAACTGTGATAATACCTTAAAAGTACCACAGTGATGGCTACAACCCACTATTTTCTTTAGGAGTTCTCCTGAAAGATTTTGGTAATAGAGATGTTTTATAGTCATATAAAGCAACCATCATATAAATGGTTTTCAGAATTACTAAAGTAAAAATTTTCTATAATGTACAGTCCTGGAGATTTAGCATCCAAGAATTATTTATTTCCATTTAAAAAGTAGTTCTGCAACTAGAAAATGCCATGAAATGGGATGTGGTGGTATATCCCTGTAAACCCAGAATTCCGGGAAGCTGAGGCAGGAGGATCTCATGTAGCTCAGCCTGGGCAAGCTGGTGGTTTATTAAGACTCTGTCTCAAAATAAATAAATAAAAAGGATTGGAGTATAGCTTGGCATGAAGGTGCTGAATTCAATCTTCAGTACTAAAAAAGAAAAGGATATTACAGCTAGCAAAACAGTGGAGGCTAATACTTATTTAAGAAAGAGGATGTCACTTTTTTTCTAAGGTTTCCCATTTCTTCGTGGCTATCAGAAACAAACAAAAAAAAAAAAACGGAAAAAGCCATGTAAATTGTCCTATTGAGAGAATTCTAATGACTGATTATCTTCATTAAAAAGAAATTATTTCTAATCTAAAACATTTGGAATAAAAGTTCCTTTTCCAGAGTTCACTGTCAGGAAGCTTTAAGCTTATATGGAAAGCCATATGCATATGCAATAGGATAATTTAGGATAAATGTCAGTAATCTCTTGTGGTTTAACCTAACAGAATAACCCCAAACTCTTTTTTTCTTTGGTAGTGGTTAATCTACTTTAGAAATAGAGAATCTGCCTGGACATCATGACACATGTCTATAGTTCTGCCACTCAGGAGGCTGAGGCAGAAAGTTCAGGAGTTCAAAACCTGCTTGAACAAAATAACAATACCCCATGTCAACAACAACAAAATAATAGAAAGAACAAAAGAGAATAGAAAGAAAGAGGATCTTCCAAAATCAATTTCATGACAAAATAAATTTCAATTCCTTTGCATTCAAAAATTGCTGTCTGCTCCTTCATATGTTCTTTGGAATGTGAAGACAGAGCTCATTGCAAAAACTATAAGAACCTAAAACAGAAACATTAGATCTGCTGGAAGACAGAGTAGGTAAAACTTTTGAAGACATTGGTGTAGGCAAAGACTTTAGGAACAAAACCCTTATTGCACAGTAACTATCACAAAGAATCAAAAACTGGGATCTCATCTTTTTAAAAAGCTTTTGCACACAAGAGAAACCAACAGAGTGAAGAGACAATGTGGGAAAAAAATGTTCGCCAGCTGCACTTCAGATAAAGGATTACTATGGAGAACATATAAAGAACTAAAAAAAAAAAATCAGACCTCCCAAATTTAAAGACCCAATTCAAAAGTGGGCATCTGAGATGAATATATACTTCTCAGATGAAGAAATACAAACAGCAAATATATAACATGATAAAATGTTCAATATCATTGGTCATTCAAGAGATGTAAGATTAAAACCACAGTGAGATTTCACCTTACCTGGAAAGTATGGCTGGTATAAAGAAATCAACCAATAACAAATGCTGGAAGAGTTGTGGGGAACAAGGATCCCTTCTCCACTGTTGGAGAGGATGTAGACTGGTACAACCACTGTGGAAATCAGTGTGGAGATTGCTCTAAAAATTAAGATTGGGGGTCCCATTCAACCCAGCTGTTACCCTTTTGGGTATCTTCCCAGAAGAATTAAAAACATCATACCACAGCAATATATGTGCACCCATGTTTATAGCAGCACAATTTGTAATAGCTAGCTCACAGAAGCAATCTAAATGCCCATCAACTGAAGAATGGATGAAAAAGATATGGTCTTTTTATACAATGGAGTACTACTCAACCATAAAGAAAGATACACTGGAGACATTTATAGTAAATGGTTGCAACCAGATACCATAGTCATAAGTGAAATAAATCAACCTTGCATGTGTAAACATCATATTGTCTCCCTACTGTGAAAAACCGAAAGAAATAGTATGTGGGCATATATATGTATATAAAAGATAGTTAAGATAGATATCCTACTAACTTCTCTTAGTTCATTGAAAATAAAGATTTGTGCTAACATTGTTTGGACATTTAAATGCAGATATCTTGTTGAGTAAGTTAAAGATAACAATACACAATGTATTAAACATTGTTACCCTCTACCTTGTTTTTGAAATTTTTTTCTTTAAAATTAAATTCCAACAAAAACAAACACAAACAATAGGGCCAGGGATTTAGCTCAGCGGCTCAATCGCTTGTCTGGTAAGCATAAGTTCATGAGTTCAATCCCCGATAACAACAACGAATAAAATTAAGTTCTAAAAATATTGTGAGAACCTAAAAGCTAGTGAAATATTTCATTTTTAAAATAAACTTGATAACTATAAAGGCTAAAATGCTACTCAAGGAATGAGCTGGGTGCGGTGGCCCACACCTGTAATACCAGCACTGAAGAGCCTGGGCAGAGGATCACCTCAAGTTCAAGGCCAGCCTGGATTACAGAGAGAGACCCTGCCTCAAAAAACATACTAAAAGGGGCTGGGGATTTAGCTCAGCGGCATAAGCGCCTGCCTTGCAAGCAGGCAGTCGTGAGTTCGATCCCTGGTACTGATAAAAAAAAAAAAAAACATACGAAAGAAAAGTAAAGAAATAAAAAGCTTTCCCTGCTGTGGTGGTGCACATCTTAATGCCACCTGTTTGGTAGGCTGGGGCATGAAGATTGTAAATCTGAGGCTACTTTAGGCCAGACCTGTCCCAAAATAAAGTGGGATGGGGTGTGTGTGTGTGTTAAAATGTAGCTCAGTGATAGAGTGCCTCTAGTTACAATCTTTTTATTTTTTTTATTTTTTTGTGCTTGGGATCAAACTTACGACCTTGAGTTTGCCAAGCAGGCACTTACGCCGCTGAGCTAAACCCCCAGCCCCTCTAGTTACAATCTTCACCATTGCCAAGTGGTGGTGGCGGTGGGGTCAACCCAGGAAGAAGAGAAGCATTTTTGAGACCTTGAAAAATTAGGCAGAGACAGACGGACAGGCAGACAGAGAAAGAGAGAAATAGACAGAGACAGAGGCAGAAAGACAAGACAGACAGAGAGGAGCTTACCAGGGCACGGTGGTACATACCTATAGTCCCAGCACTGAGGGGGGCTGAGCCAGAAAGTTTTTAAGTTCAAGCCCTTCCTGGACAATTTCAAAATAAAAACGACTGGAGATGTAGCTCAATGATAGAGCATCCTTGTTTGATTTTCAGCATGAATGAGACAGAGCAACAGAGACAGACAGACAGAGACAGAAAATCCTAAGTATATCAGAGACAGCTTCACAAAATAAGACAATACTATATTTATCTCCCTAAAACATTTTAAATCAACTTTCAAAAGAAATAGGCCAGATGTTTAGCTCAGCGGCGTAAGTGCCTGCTTGGCAAGTGCTAAGTGTTGAGTTAGATCCTCAGTACCAAAAAAAAAGAAAGAAATAGACCCCCCCCCAAAAAAAAAGACAAAACTGAAAAGCAAACAATAAAGAAAAATACTTTCATTATGATTAAGAATGAATGTCCCTAAAATAAACCAATAAATTCACAAAAGAAAAGTGAAAAATAAGACTGGGGATTTAGCTCAGTGGTGTAAAAACCTGCCTGGCAAGTGTGAGGTTGTGAGTTCAATACCAGGTACCAAAAAAAAAAAAAAAAGTGAAAAATAATATGAATAAGCGTTTCATACAGGAATTACAAATGGCTAATAAATAGATGAAAAAAATTGGTCTTACTAGTAATTATAAGTTTGCAAAATAAAATAATGAAATGCCAGTATGTGTTTTTGTGTCAAATTAATCAACATTGATATGGTAAGACAAAATTGATAAAATCGTATGCATACTTGTATGAATATAAATTGATACTTTTTTTTTTTTTTTTTGCCATGCTGGGGATTAAACCCAGGACCTCACATATTCTAGGCAAGTACTCTACAACTGAGCTACATACATCTCTAGCTTTTTTTTTTTTTTTTTTTTGGTTTTGTTTTGGAGACACAGTCTCACTTAGTTTCCCAGGCTAGCCTCAAACTGGCTATCCTGCCTCACCCTCCCAAGTAACCGGAGTTACAGTTGTGTGCCACCATGCCCAACTAAGATACAACTTTTTAATAGGGAAGTTTGGCAGCAGGTATTAAAATAAGCTATACTTTAAAAAAAGAAATGCTAGGTGTGGTGTACCCTGTAATCCCAGCACTTGGAATACTGAGGCAGGAGGATCATCTTGAGTTCAAGGCCAGTCTGAACTACAGAATGAGACCCTGTCTCAAAACAAATAAACAAAATATAAACTATATTCTCTGGGTGGCTGAGGCGAGAGGATCACAAGTATGAGCCTAGCCTGAGCAATTTAACAAGACATTGTATAAAATGAGAGAAAGGAAGAAAGAAAAAAGAAAGAGACAGAGAAGACACAGAGAGCCAGCCAGTTAGGGATGTAGTTCAGTATAAATGACTGGAGTTCTATCCAAAGCACTGACCAGAAAAAGTCATACTTTGACTCATTAATGCTCTTTCTAGAAATTTAACTTATGAAAATAAACAACTTCAGGAATGTTCATTCAGTGTACTTAGAATAGTGAAAATGGGCAATATTCTAGATTATAAAACAGAATTAGTTAAATTATAGTATATCTATATTGCAGAATCATATATAGACATGAAAATAGAAGAATTTTAAAGTGATTCAGATAAACTAGCATATAATTCAGTTATATTATTAAGAGAGCAACCAATTATTGAGTCATACAATTCCATTTGAAAAATAAAAAATAAAAGCATACACATATACATAAATGTATAAAAAAACAGAAAATGTATTAAAAATACTGATAGTCAAAATAACTGGGTGGTAGAATTACAGGGGTTTTTTTCCTGGCAATACTAGGAATTGAACCCAGGGCCTTTCACTGAGCTATATCCTTAAGTCACCAGGTATCCTAGGCTGGACTGAAACTTGCAATCCTCCTGTCTCAGCCTTCCACAGTGCTGGGATTACAGGAAGGTGCAATCATGCCTGGTTTATGGGTGATTTTTATTATCTTCTATTGCTTGCATGTCTAAATTTTCTATACAATGAACATCTATTTCTTGAAAACATAAAAACTAAAAATTTTACAAACATTAAAAGGAAATAATGATTTAAGAATTACATGTAGCACGGATACGAGAATTTAGCAGTTAACAGTAGACATGATTTGATAGATCCAGATGATTTAACTTCTTTGTTTTGAGACATGATCTTTGTTTTATAATTCAGGTAGGCCTTGAATTACAAGCAATCCTCCTGCCTTAGCCTCCTGAGTGCTGGCATTAGAGGCATACACCACCACACCGTGCCAGATAATTTGACTTTAGGTAAACCATTTAATATGTGACTATTGTAGAAAGGAGTAAAATATTTGCAACTCAAAAGCTGGTAGGTTTCATAGATCAAAATAAAAATCAATCCACTCATTAACAAACTTTTAGATAGAAGTCTTAGAAAAAGTTGGTATTTTGGCCTTTTAGTGTCTAGACAAGTGCTCATTTCTGAAAATCTCAACACCTCTCACCTTCAACTCAGTTTTCTTACCACTTAGATCTGAAAGATCTGCTGCATGACCCTGAGCCCTCTCTGCGCATCCTTGCCTCCCAGGCTCTGTTCCGAGTCCAGAAGGTGGAGTCCCAGGCAGAACCTGAGCAGACAGTTTGCTGGTGGAAGAAGCTCCTGGGCTGTCTCTCTACCTAGAAATGTGATTCAGTCAACATCAGGTAAAAGCTAACCCTTTCAGAAGCCACGGGAAAGACAGGGCACACTTTTTTTTTCTCAGATGTAAGCAATACCAGCACAAATCTACCTCCATCCATTTAATTACCCCCAACATGGTTCCCCCCCAAAAAAAAACCTTTAAGTAATTAGAATATATAGGAGAGAGTAGCTCCTGGTTTAAATTTGCACATTTAATGAAAAATCTAATGAGCTTTTGAGGCATGGCAGAATATCCACAAACTTTAAGTTTCAAACAGGGTAAAACCACTTTTTATTTATTTGTTTGTTTTGTTTATTGAATTATGTTTGGTTTTTTGAGATAGGATCTCAAAAAAACTAAAAAAAAAAAAAAATTCAAGGCTAGGGATGTAAGTCAGTGAAAAAGTACATGCTTAGGATGCATGAGACCCTGGGTTCAACCTCTAGTACACACATAACACAAAACAAGATTCCAAATAGGGCCTGCCTGGCAAGCATGAGGTCGCAAATTCAATCCCCAGTACCAAAAAAATAAAAATAAAAAAATTCCAAATAAATGTTATGTGTTAGTATTGTTGCTTCTCTGTCAAGGCTACTTATTTATCAAAAATCTTAAGAATAAACTACCAGCCCATTGTTATAGTTTCATCTTTAGTGATATATTTTTATTAGATCCTTATCTTTCTCCTTTTTTTCCCCTTTCTCTTAAAAGACTTCAAGAAATAAAAAATTTCTAAAGGAGTATAATGCTAAATTTATTCCAATATATGCAAGGTTTTTACTCCTTACTTCTCCTTTTTTTCCAATTTTCCTGAATTTCTTTCCCAAAAACTGCTGTCAGATCCTCAAGTGGCTGTCAGGTCAAGAAGGACTACCAGTTATTCAGTACCCAATGCCTACTTTAAGCATAGGTGAGGAAATTTTTCTTACGAAAAGAAATTTTAAAGGGAAGAGATTAACTTGTGTTGGATGAATACCTTGATAAGCAGCCTGTGGAAGTGTAGGAAATTAAAATGAGGCATACTGGTTGCTACTGGTCTAGTTTCCAGCTTCTTGTTTGGTTAAGGAATGTAAGCAGAGAGCCAGAGCTTAACTATATGGGGCAAAAGAGACCTTTTGAAGGTGCTATGGTGTCTTAGTTACTTTTTTCTCATTGTTGAGACAAAATACCTGACACCCAAAGCGAAGCAAGGTAAGGTTTACTTCTTACAGTTCTTGGAGGTTTCAGTCCATACTCAGCTGGCTCCAAAGCAGGATGGCATGGCAGGGCAGCCATTCATGGCCACTGCAAACAACCAGCACAAACAAAGCAAAAAAGGAAAGACACACCTATCTGCCCTTACACTGTATGTGGGCTCTGCCCCTGGGTGGGTGCAGCACTCACACTGCCAATCCCAGCGCTAGACAACAAACCAATCACAAATGCTAGATTTAGTCATGTCCATGACTGCATGAGGCTTGGGGGGGCATCCAAACATAAACCATAACGTTCCATCCCTGGTCCCCCAAACTCATGTACATTGTTTATACAAAAGACATTTAGTCCATCTCCAAGTTGCCCAAGTCCTAACAGTTTCAACATTGCTGAAAAGTCCAAGCCCCAAGTTTCCTCCAAGATTTAAGGCAAACTCTTAGCTGCAAGCCCCTGTACAAATAGAAACAAAGTTAAACACTTCCAACATGCAAGATAAACATTACTATTCCACAAGTTACAAACAGAAGAATACAAAGCATTGCAACCAAAGTAAGTCCAAAATCCAGCAGAGCAAACATTAAGTTCTGGAGTTCCATGCTCAGCATTGGAAGCAATCTAGTTGCAAGCTCCAAAACGCTTGAGTGACTCAGTTGCAAGCTCCAAAAGGCTTGAGTGACTCCACCCCCACAGAACTTCCAGGGGTTTCAGCTCCCACAGTTTCTCTCTTAAGCCCAGTCTCTCTGCTCAGTCTTTGCAACTTTCCTTGGACGATCCATGTTCCTGGCTTTTCTAAATTTCTGGGGTCTCCACCGCACCTTTGGCTTCACATTCACAGCTTCACACACTGTCCTCTCAGGGGCACACTGCTTGGCCTCCCAGGCCTTCTGAAATTGGAGTGGAATCTGCTTTAACCTCAGAACTCATGCAGCCTCCATTCACCTAAAACCAGTACCATGTGGGTACTGCCGAGGCCTGCTGGAGCTGGGACAGTAGCCAAGCTTTCCTCTCTCTTGGCTGTAAGAGTTGAGTGCCTTGATTGCTGAGCTCTCTGAACCTGATTGTGAGGAACAGCTTCTCTATGTTGCTACCATTCTGGAATCCGGTGTGGCTACCACCATTTTGGAACCTCCTGTGGCCTCCATCACCACTCTGGAACACAGCGCTCTGTGGCTATCTCCTCCGAGCAAAGTCTTTCACTTTTGCAGTTTTGAGGCTGCAAAGGATGGAGACCCACTGCTTCCTGGGATGCCCCCAGGCCATCATTTTTATTTTCCTACTCCTCCTTAGTAATCAAGGTCTCAACTCTATCTTTACAGTCCACAGCTTTCTGGCCAAACTCACAACATTGTAAATCATCCTGCTGGGCTTGTTGCTCTTGTTTCACAACATAAATCTGGCTAAAAGCCCCCAAAAATAGCCATGCCACTGCCTCAACATTAGACTGCCTTGAAATTTCTTTTATCAGATTAATCAGTCTACTGCCCTTAATATCAGTCTCATGCGAAGTCTCTGGACATGAGCAAAATGTAGACAAACTTTCTGCCAAGCCATAATACACATTGTGTGTAGTCCGACAACCAATGCAGTCCTTCTCAGCAGAAACCCCCTGAGTCTGGTCTTTACTGGCAGGCTTTCTATCAGCCTTCTGGTCTCCTGAGCTCTGACCCGAATCTCCCCTACAGAACACCCTAAGCTGTTCCAGTGCCACTCTTTCAGGCAACATCTCCAAACCTTTCCCAACTCTTCTTACAAGCCACTCCTAAAGGCTCTTTAACCACATGATCACGTAAGTTGCAGCAAAGGCCCCACTCCCAGTACCAAATTCTATTACTTACTTTTTTCTCATTGTTGAGACAAAATACCTGACACCCAAAGTGAAGCAAGGTAAGGTTTATTTCTTACAGTTCTTGGAAGCTTCAGTCCATACTCAGCTGGCTCCAAGGCAGGATAGCATGGCAGGGCAGCCATTCATGGCCACTGCAAACAGCAAGCACAAACAGAGCTAAAAAGGAAAGACATGCCTTCTTCCCACTCTTACTGTTGACTCTGCCCCTGGGCAGGTGCAGCACTCACACTGCCAATCCCAGTGCTAAACAGCAAACCAATCACAAATGCTAGATTCAGCCATGTCCATGATTTCATGAGGCTTGGGAGGGGCAACTGAACACAAACCATAACATGTGGGAAAGAGAAATAAAGTTAGACAAATGGTAGATGAAGAATAGGCACATGTAATGAATTTTGTTGTACAGTGAGCAATATGAGTCATTATTCAACCTGTTATCTACTTTTCACCCACAGTCTTCCACCAAGACAAGTTGCAGAAAAAAAATTCTCCATGATTCATAGTAAGTTGCATTTTTTGAGGGATATAATAGTGTGTTAATTGTAACTTCAGAGGATATCTGCCCAAGAGAGGCCTTTATTTGGAGCCAGCATGTGTTTGATTTCCTGGATATCTTTTTGAATCTGTTTTATGCATTCTAATCTTTGCTTATGTTGTTCATTCATGGATTCTATCATTTTGTTTTGCTTCTCTATTTCTTTAATTATGTCTTCTTCAAATGTGTTCTGCATTTCTCTCATTATGTTTGTCATTTCTTCTTTTATCTGGGATGCTATTTCTGATGCGAATTTCTTTATAGCTTCATTGAGTTGTTTCTTTGCTTCAGCTGCTCTCATTTCAGAAGTTTCAGGTGTGTGGCTTACACTTCCTTTTATGTCCATGTCTGCTAGGCTTTTTTGGGAAGGGCAGGAGGTTTGAGATTGCATTTTGCTCTTTCGTTTTGTCATTTTCCTGTATTCCCCTGGGGCAGCCAAATGCAGTCTCAGCTGTTTCCTGGGTTAAGGATGGCTGTTCTTACTGGTGGGAGTTTCCCCAGGTGAGTGGGGGTCCTTAGGCAGGCCTTACCTGGTCTCTAGTGGCACTCAGCGGATCCCTGATTGGGGAAAGTGCACTGAGTGGACCTTCAGCAAACTCCAGGGGGCGCACCGAAGCTCCCAGGCTGTTGAGGTTGCTGGGCCGATCCCTACCAGGTTCTGAGTGGAGTACCAAGGCTGAACCGCTAGGTGGAGTATGCTGTGTAGGCCTTCAACTCTCGCCACGCGGCGCACAGAGGCTCCCTGTCTGCTTGGGGTCACTGGATGGTACCCTAGCAGGTTCCGCACTGTGAAACAAAGCTCCCCGGCTGTTTCGTGTCGCTGGGCGGGGCCCTACCAGGTTCCAAACGATGTAGCAAGGCGGTACAGCTAGGTAGAATTCGCTGTGCAGGCCTTCAGCTCGTGCCACTCGCGCTCGGAGGCTCCCTGGCTGTTTTGGAGTTACTGGGCAGGGCCCAACCAGGAGCTGAGCAAAATTCCAAAGCTCCCTGGCTGTGAGGGTGCGGAGCGGGGTGGGGGGGCCCGCTAGGCGGGGCCCTACCTGGTTCCGAGAGATGTAGCAAGCCAGTACATTTAGGTGGAGTCCGCTGTGCAGGCCTTGAGCTCGCGCCACTCGGCTCGCAGCTCGTAATGCAGAGGTTCCCGGGCTGTTTGGAGTCTCTTGGCGGGGCCCAAACAAGAGCCAAGCAACGTTCCAAAACTCCTTGGCTGTGGAGGGCGCTGGGCGGGGCCCTACCAGGTTCCGAGGGACTTACCGAAGCTGCACAGCTAGATGGATTATGCTATGTAAGCTTTCAGTTCGCTCCTTGCGGCACGCAGAGGTTCCCCTGCTGTTTGGAGTCGCTAGGCGGGGACCAACCAGGACCAGAGCAACATTCCAAAGCTTCCCCTGGGGTGGGGGGTCGCTGGGCCCTACCAGGTTCCAAAATGGACGGGGCCCAAGAAAGTTCGGAGCGATGTAGCAAGGCTGTACAGCTAAGTGGAGTTCGCAATGCAGGCTTTCAGCTCGAGCTGCTCGGCAGGCAGCTCCTGGCGCATAGGTTCGCTAGCTGTTCGGAGTCGCTGGGCGCATCCAACCGGGACTGGAGCAACATTCCAAAGCTCCCTGGCTGTGGAGGTTTCTGGGCGGGGCCCTACCAGGTTACAAGAAGGACTCGGCCCAGCCAGGTTCCGAGCGATGCAGCAAGGCTGAACAGCTAAGTGGAGTTCGATATGCAGGCCTTCAGCTCACGCTGCTCGGCTCGCAGCTTCTCTCCCCTGGCTGTTTGGAGTCGCTGGGCGGGGCTGCCAGCACACGTTTTGAAATAAAATGTAGGCCCCAGTTGCCTGACAGATTAAATCTTTACCCCAAGAAAATCCAAGAGGATCGTCACTAGATGCTAGGGCTCTTCAGTGCAAAGAGCCCATTTGAGCTACAGGCATCCCTCACCATTCTCCTTAGTCTCATTACATGCAACTAACTGTACGGTCCCCTTTGGAACTAAACCATTTTCTAGATTTTCAATAAAAATGAGCAACATTTTATTGAGTGTTCGCAATGAGCCTAACTAAGCTAACTATATTATATAATCAACTCTTAATTCTTATAACCACTTCATGTATTAGTATCTCCATTTTGCTGATGGAGAAGTTACAGCACAGAAGGTAAAAGTGATTCATCAAGCCCCAAAACCAGTACTAGATGGGAAAGCCAATTTAAACCTATGTGGTCTCCAAAGCCCACACCTTCGACGAATCTGCGGTGTTCTTCTCCAGTTTTCTTTTTCCCTTAAATGGGAATAATTGCAGATCTACTCTTTCAATTATCTCAGTTGCTGAACTCGAGCTCCTAACAAACTCATGTATTCAAGTATTTAAAAGTGATATTGAACTTCAAATAATTTATCAAATCTAAAGGTGAATGCCTCTCTAAATGTTAGTATACCTTATTATTTTTTCAGATAAAATGTTCACCCTATACTGTATAGAGTGGAATTAGAACAAAAAGTAGTGGTTAGTCTTCTCAAAACAGAAACAAATTTATGTTGATTCAAATACACTTGCTTTAAAGTTTTATATTTAAATATGAATGGATGAATGAATTTTCTGTTTCAAATGCAAAAATGTAAGAGACTTGGGCTTTCAGAAGCTAGCATTTTAAATCTCCAGTTAAATGAACAGCGTTCAATGAATCCTTTCTTATTGTTCATGTTTGTGCTTCAGTTCCTTCCCCTCAGGCAAATTTTTATTTTTGGAGTAACATCACTAATGGGGAGGGAGTAACAATTGAAGTAACGCTTATTTTACTTTATGCTCTATTGTGTTAAAATTTACAGACAGAAGCATCCATTAAGAAACAGAGGACAACTCTATCTTGAACCACCTCAGCACTGGATAAGGCTAACAAGTCCCTGACAGCGTCTGCATTAACAAGTCTATTCAATCCAAACTATTTTTTTTTTTGTATATAAAGGTTTTTGCAGGAACAGGTTTATGTTTTCATGAATTTTTAAAACTACACAAAACAAAAATCTTGGGACATTTAATTTTGTTATAATATATTGAACTAAAAGTTCAATAAAACTGTCATTTTAGCTTTATTTCCATTGTACTGTACATTATTAAAATATATTGTTCATTATTATTGACCCATCTGTGTCTTGATTAGCCTTTCTCTTTTTTGAGTTTTGCTTTTTCCTCTTATACCAAAATACCTATTTTATAAGAAATTACTGTTTTCTTCCTGTGAAAAGATTAAACTATTCTGTAAGTAAAAGATGGAATTGTAGGAGGGGAGAATCTTTCAGGCAACATCCCTAAGCGAGTAAAACTGCACTTGGTAAAATTATAGAATAATGTAAATATTGCCTCTTCTTTCTTCTCTTATCTTCTTGGCTCCAAGCTCCTTTTCTTGTCTGTCCCTCTCATCTGATGAATTAATTATGTATAGATGGTTAATAAAGCAAGGCTTAAAATGATGTTGTATTTCCAGGAATATTTATTTATTTTATTGGTACATTTAGATACACATAATAATAACATTAATCATAGTGTATTTGCATTGGTACATGATATATCTTGCTGCTTCTTTTTTTGCTATTATCTTCCCCTCCTTTCAACCCCCTCCCTTTTTTTTGGTACCGGAGATTTAACTCACCACCTTATGCTTACCAGGCAAGTGCATAAGCCATGGAGCTAAATCCCCAGTCCTCTCTTCCCTTATTTATTTACAAAAGCTTTGTTTCCATTTTTTCTTTTTTTTCTTGTCCATTCCCCCCCCCCATTCCCCTTCTCATTTGAACATTCTTCCTATTTCCCAATGTTTATTATAGATTTTGGTCCTTATTTACCCTTTTGGTTTCTCACACCAGAAAAATCATGTGATATTTACACATGTATGTCCAATTTACTTCACCTAAGAGTATGGTCTCAAGGTGCATCCATTTAACTAGAAATGTCTCCAGTTATTCTTTCTGTAAGAGTGGTGTGCCACTGTATTAAAAAAAAAACCTCACATCTTCTTTATCCATTAATCAGTTGATGGGCTTTGGCTGTTTCTGAGGTTTAGCTATTACAACTGTGCCACTATAAATACAAGTGTGCCTATATTGCTGTGGTACACTTTTAATTCTTTTGGGAAAATAACAAGAAAGGAAAGCTCAGTTGAATGAAACCTCTAGTTTTAGCTTTTTGAAGAATGTTCACAGGATTTCCACAGTGGTTGTACCCGTCTGCACTCCCCACCAACAATGGAGAAGGGTCCCCCCCCCATGGCCTTTCCAGCATTTGTTATTAGTTGATTTCTTGATAATAGCCATTCTTTCTGGAGTAAGATGGAATCTCAGCATTGTTTTATTTTTCATCTGTACAGTGACCAGTGATGTTGAACTTTTTTTTCATATACTTATTTGCCATTTCTATGTCTTCATTTGAGAAGCATCTATTCATTTCAAATGTCTGTTTTGGATTGGTTCTCTAAATTTGGGAAGTCTGATTTTTTTAAGCTCTTTATATATTCTAAATATTAGTCATTTGTCTGACAGGCTGATCAAAATGTCTGGATCAAAAATGAAGAGCAAGGGGCCGGGGATTTAGCTCAGTGGCTTAAGTGCCTGCCTGGCAAGCGTGAGGTCGTGAGTTCGATCCCCGGTACCAAAAAAAAAAAAAAAAAAAAAAAAGCTATATTCCAAAAATGAAGAGCAGAGTAAATCTGTTTCCTTACCCATACTTAATTTTCTATTCAGAAAATCTGAGTTTTGTATTAAACGAATATGCCCTGGGGAATAAAAAATAGAACCAATATGAAAGAAAGCATATTGATTTTATTTATTTATTTTTGCATATTGATTTTAAATATACACATGGCTGCCCACACAGACATAGGTGAGGTTGAGTCTAATAGATATGTTGTCAATGCCAAACCAACTAATTTTCAACTTTTAATATTGTTTCCCTGGGGGGCCGGGGATTTAGCTCAGAGCCATAAGTGCATGCCCGACAAGCGTGAGGTTGTCAGTTCCATCCCCAGTACCAAAAAAAAAAAAAAAAAAAAAAAAAAAAAACCCCCCTCTCTCTCTCTCTCTCTCTCTCTCTCTCTATATATATATATATATATATATATATATATATATAATGTGTGTGTGTGGTTGGGGTATAATTAATGCCCCGGATGAGGTAGGCCTTGTAGGGCACAGAAAGGAGAGTGAATATTATTTTAAGGCCAAGGATCTCCTGAGTGAACGAAATGACAGGCTCTGATTTATCTTCTTAAAATAACAGGCTAACGCTTGGATCATTCTCATTCTGAAACGAGAGTTCTCACAGTCCACGAAGGGGCCTTTAATACTCTATCCTTGCTTCACCAGTCGCCCAGCTCTAAGAGTGCTTGCAAACATTGGGGACCAGGGACCACGTTTGGCTGTTCTGAAGCCTCCTGCAAATTTAAGGAGCAAGATTCAGTCAGACTAATATTTTTTGTTTGTTTTGCTTTTGGTACTGGGAATCGAACTCAGGACTTACCGCTTGCCAGGGAGGCGCTTGTACTACTGAGCTAGATCCCTGTCTGGTCAGACTAGGTTTAACGCCCCGGGGCAGTGACAAACCCAGGGCTCCATAGCTGTCATAATAATACAGCAGAATTCTCAGAAGGAAGGAGCCCTCCTAGCTGTAGCGAGCCCAGCCCAGCCAACCCAGCCCCGCCTGCACTGCGTAGCCCACAGGTAAAAGCGGCCAACAGGGGGGCGGCGCCACGCCTCCAAATAGAGACGGACTACAAATCCTGTGGGATCTGCACGCGGATCCCTCCGCTTTCGCTACCTTTCTCTCTCTTTCCTTGCTTCCCTCCATCCAGCAGGACCCTCGTTGCACACCTGGGGCAAAGCCATATGCTATTAGGGTCCGAGGTTCGTCTCCTTATCACATTGCTGGAGAGGGGCGACTAATTGCTTTGGAGAAGAAACGGACTTTTTTTTTAAAGAAAAAAGCGGAAGCAGACGAAAAGACACACATTCTGCTTAGCCAATTTTCGCGCGCTTTGTCGCGGGTGATTGTGGGTACCGTGTGCCAGGGAGGGAGAAAGAACCCGGGCTGTGGCGCGCCGCCCGCGGGGATGTTCGAGGACGCGCCCCACGCAGAAGGGGCGGCGGTGGTCGCCGCGGCCGGGGAGGCGCTGCAGGCCCTGTGCCAAGAGCTGAACCTGGATGAAGGGAGCGCAGCGGAAGCCCTGGACGACTTCACCGCCATCCGGGGTAACTACAGCCTAGAGGTGAGCCGCGCAGGTGGGCGGCCGGCCCGGACCTCGCCAGGCCCCACCCCCGCCCCGCCCCTGCCCCGGCCTATGGAGGTGGTGGGAGTTTCACCACTGGAAGGGTCGCCTACCCCCGGACCTAGGAGTGCGGAGTGATGTACATCAGCAAACCCACTCGTTTTTTTGAGGCGGGAAAACGAAACCCAGAAAAGCAGAAAGTTGTCCAAAGCCCTGCGACACTCAGGGATCCCCCAGACTCTTAGGTTTCCAAGAGCAGACTTCCCTGCGCTCCAGACATCGTGGTACCGCCGTTAAATCGATAAAAACAAATACAATGATGCAAACTAAAATGCGTGCCGAGACACCACTGCTCAGCCTTTTGAATGTATCGTCACAGTTCTCTTCTACATGTTCTATGGTCCCCATTCCACGGAAAAAGAAGCAGATCCTCAAAACAAACAAACAAACAAACAAACAAAAACCAGATACTCAAAGTAGTAAAGCTGTGTAATGCCTGAGGTCACAGAGTTAGGCCCACTCAAGAAGCCTGAGCTATTTAACTCCTCCCGCTCTAACTCACCTGGTGCACTGGATAGTTGTTCACTTTGTAGTCATCCGAGCCAAGTCAGAATACACACAAAGCTTACCTCAGTTCCTCGTTCATCATTCTGAAGCTCAGAACAGTGCCTGGGTCTGAATAAAATGTCACGTTATTAGATATTATTAGATACCCCAGTCGTTCTGCTGTTTTGTCTTCACAACAGCCCTGTAAATATGGCAGGGCAGTACCCACCTATTTTCCAGGTGGTAATGTCAAAGCTCAGAAGATTGTTTTGGTCAGCCTCATTTTAATATAGAAACCTAGACAAGAATAGGTCTGGCGTAAAGAAAAGATAGAATTGCGATGCAATATACAGTGGGCTTCCGTATCTGCAAATTCAGCAGATTAAAAATAATTGGGGAAAAATTGAATCTCTACTAAGCATATATGGACTTTTGTCATTTTCTAAATAATACAGTAGGGCTATTTACATAGTATTTACATTGTATTAAGTATCATAAGTAATCTAGAGATGATTTAAAGTCTACATGAGGATGATCACAGGTTATATGTAAGTAGTCTACCATTTTGTATCAGAACTTGAGCATCCCGGATTTTGGTGTCCAAACCCCCTACAACTGAGAGAGACACCACTGTATTTCAATATATTGCACCATGGCCTTACGTTCAAAAGCTTTCATGAGCCAAGAGGCTGGACTAACTATGTATAGGGGGTTTCTCTGATTCAATGAAATAATTACTAGGTTCAGAGACATAGAGTTGGAAGTTTGGGATTAACTATATGTATGACTATATGAGAAAAAGTACCTCAGAGAGACTTGCATGTTTTTAGAGTAGGACTGAGTAGACTGGATAAGGTGCAGTAATCTGCATCTGAAGCTAGCATGACTGGAAAACTGAGGAAAAAATAAGAAAGTAAAGGACGTAGTAAATTAATGATCTCTCAGTTGAAAATAGATTGAATCCTTCTTACTAGGACTGGATCCCAGGGAGTGCTGAGCTACATCCCAGCTTTTTATTTTTTTGAAGATCTCTCTCTGTAGCCCAGGCTGGTCTCACACTCATAGTTTTCCCCTTTCAGCCTCTTGAGTTCTGAGATTGCAGTTATGTGCCTCGAACCTGGTTCTTTAGCTCATTTTTATTTTTATTTTGAGACAAGATTTCACTAAATTGTTCAGGCTGGTGTCAAACTGCGATTTTCCTGCTTTAGACTTCCAAGTAGTCAGGACTACAAGCATGTGAATATACCATGCTGGGCTCAGGTTGATTTTTGAAAGCCTGAGAAAACAGTATCCTAGGGCTTCATTTTCTTTCTCATTGAACAAGCATTTATCAAGTACAAACTATGACCAAGGCATTCAAGTAAATGGCTGTTTCAGATTCCTGAATATGACTTGCTTGTTCTTAGTTGGTTGTTCTGCATTTGATTCACTCTGTCTGGAACTTGGAACCTGGAACCTTTCCCTCATAACTCCAGGAAAAGTTGAAGATCTAAATCTTTGGTTAGGCAAAGTTGTTGGGACACTAAATGTTTGCTTTAGAAAGCATAGATATGTGAGTTAAGGTTTTGTGAGTGTGTGTTCTAGCCAGTGTTTAATTTTTCCTTTTATTTTTAGTAGAGGCCACTCAGAGTATGCATTTTCCTATCTCCTCTGCTTGCTGAGAATTTCTCCCCAGTCTTTCTCCCCTCTAATCTACCCAACAAGCCCCTGCTTACATTTCCCCTTCATGCCTCAAATACATTTTTGCTGATGTGACACTTAAATCTTTGCGAACTCTTCCCTGACCTCTAATGAAATGCAATTAATACACTGTATTCACCCATGGCATTTTATCTTCAGTTCTTCTTAGAGCCTATATCTCACCAATTACAGACAATGGTTTCTGTTACTCTTCTTTAGCTCTAGACTTGGAGTTCTCTGAGGTCAGAAACTGTATTTCCGAGGTCTAACAACCAGACTAGGAACTAGAATAAATAATAAAGTTGACTCTTAAGGAAAAAATGCTATTTTCTGTATTTTACTAGTGTTTTCATATAGGAGGCTGTATCCAGATACATTCAACCATAGCTTACCTACTATATTTAGTGCTTTGAGCAAGTAAGGTTTGTCTATTCTTTAGGGTAAACACTAAGCTTTAGCTTTTGATGGTCACCAGTATCTACTGATCCTTTTTAGATTATTGAAAGAAAAAGATTTTTAAATCATTGTTTTCATTCTCTTAGAATCTGATCTGTAGATCTGCTCAACAGTATATGTTATGCTATGAGTCTTGTGTGCATGTGTGTGTTTGTGTTGTTTTTTTGAAACAGTCTTGCTTAAAAAAAAAAACAAAAAACAAAAAACAGTCTTGCTACTGTCAGGCTGGCCTTGAACTCGCCCTGTAGCGCAGGCTGGCCTTGAATTTGAAGTGATCTTGCTTTCACTTCCCAAGTGATGCCTGTGCCATCATGTCTGGTTTATTCTTTGAAATTTGTATCTATAATTCTTTTTTTTTTTTTTTTAGTACCAGGGATCAAACACACAACCTCACCCTTACCAGGCAAGCACTTGAACCACTGAGCTAAATTCCTGGCCCACCTTTATCTATAATTCTTAATCCTGTATTTCAGCAATAGTCATAAAGTAATTCTAATTTAGATGTTTCAAATCTAAAGAACAAAATTAAATGTCAAATTCTAACATATGACCTTGTTTTTGGTGGGTTTGTAAACTGAGATACCTATTAAGACAGTTTTAAAGGTAATGTACTTTGAGTTAGTACCCCAAAATTTTACCTCATAAAAATGATAATCTTCTTCATATTATACTACATGGGTATTAATTTTTGTGTGTGATTCTCTTGAGAATTTTCTGTTTTTTATTCACCAAAACGGCTTTTTAAAAAATGGTAAGAGGGCTAGAGATTTAGCTCAGTTGTATAAGTGCCTGCCTGGCAAGCATGAGGTTGTGAGTTTGATCCCTGGTACCAAAAAGAAAGGATAAAAAAAATTTCATCATCATGAAACCACGACTGATTTTTTTTTTTTTCATGACTGATGTTTTAAAACCAAGAAAGCTAATGCTGGGAAATTTTAAAACAATGCTTTCAGTAATACTAGTTTTAAAATGAAGTGGAAAGCTCAATTTTTAGATCAGTACTGATTTATCATGTTATTGTTATAAAAGCTCAGGACAATGAATAAGAAGTTTTTTACCCATTATTGCAACTAACTTAGCTTTGTGACCTTGGGTGAATATCTTTGTATGACCCTTTTTATGTTGAAGGAAAGTCAGATAATTTTCAGATATCTTCTGGTTCTAGAATTAAGCATTTTAGCATAATATATCCATTTTACTGTTTGTCTTTTGCCTACCAGGGAGAAGTTATACACTGGTTGGCGTGTTCACTATATGTTGCATGCCGCAAAAGCATTATTCCCACAGTTGGAAAGGGTATCATGGAAGGAAACTGTGTTTCACTCACCAGAATACTACGCTCAGCTAAATTAAGGTAAAGTATTTTGATTTTTCAAATGTTTTTTGATAAGTCTTAAATTTAATTTTAGACTTTAATTTCTCTTTATTTTAAATCATGTGATTTCATTATGTCCCAAATTTGTTTATTGAACAGACTTACTTTTCCAAGTTTCACATTTTTTTCCTTTGTGCTTCTCCCTCAAATTCTGGCTCTTCAACCAGAGGCCTTTATGCAAAACTGTTTAGATATACTTTTTTAAAATAACTTTTGAAAAATCTGGAAATGATTTAAAACTACCAAAAAACCCTGCAGAAATAAGAAAAATACAAATTATACTCAAATACTTTGACCCATGTTCATCTGTTACTGACATTTTACCTTATTTGAATTGTCAGTTGACCGTTCTTTTAAATACACAGATCTGTTTTTTAAAGTAATATTTTCCTCAACCATTCCAAACTAGCCTGTGTAATAGTCTGTAAAGATAAATTCCAAACGTTTTGCGTTACATTAAATTTTGGTACAGTTACCAACTTCAGGAGAAGTTAATCTGTCACCTCTATAGTTTTGTTAGTTTGATCCAGTAATTTTCTAAATTTTTCTTTTCTTTGGTACTGGGGATTGAACCTAGGGCTTTCACACTGAGCTACATTCCCAGCCCTCCCCAACAATCCTGTAATTTTTATTAGTGCATATTGATTATGTAGATTAATGGATTTCATTTTGGCAGATTTTGTTTTGTTTTTTTGTTTTTTTAAGGCAGAATTTTGCTAAGTAGTTCAGACTGGCTTTGAGTCTACAGTGATCCTCCTACCTCAGCCTCCCAAATGCTAGAGTTATAGAAATGTACCATTTTAGCAGCTTTGTATATGCACACAAACATACTTTAATCATCTCTCAAGTCCCCCCCCCCCACTCCGGCCACCATTTCCATTTCCTCCCTCTTTTTTTATATTTTATTCTTTGATAGGATCTTGCTAAATTGCCAGAATTTGAAATCCTCCTGCCTCAGCCTCATAGGTGCTAGGGTTGCAAGTGTGCACCACCAAGACCAGCTAATTACAGCTTTTTTTTTCCTTTGAGTACAGTTTCTAAGCTAGGATGAAATACTGCTTTTCATTTATCATGTCTAATTATTTCCCTTTAATTAGAAATGTTTCTGCGGCCTTTGTCTAATATGACATTGACTTTTTTTGACATTGACTTTTTAAGGTTGAAATCCTCCCTTTTTAATAGTTTGTTCTTCATTTTGGATTTGTCTGATATTTCCTTATGATTAGATGCAGGTTATGCATTCCCAGATGGAGAACCACATACATAGGTGAGAGGAAAAAAAAAAATTATGTATGTGATTTTGTGTTTTTACATTTGATGGTACATGATATCCATCTGCTTTTCATTAGTGTTATTAGTTTTGGTCACCTGATTATTCTTTATATCTTTTACTTGCTCATGTCAACCATATAGAACTATCTTCTGTGTAGGAAATAAGAACTGGAGTGACTCAGTCAGGATAGGTGCTGATATTTGATTCTGAGGGTTTTGCCCGGTACAAAACCATTTAAGGCCATCATCTGTTTTTAATTTCTAGGTAACCTTAGTAAAAGAGGGGCAAACTTTAAACAACCTTGTCCAGTTCATCCTATGTTTAACAAAAAAGTCTCAAAACAATTTTGGTTTTAGGAATGGGAAATTGAAGCCAAGATGATTTTATTTTTTTGTTTGGTTTTGCTACTGGGAATTGAACTCAGGGAATTGCCTTGTGTTTACCAGGCAGGCAATGTGCCACTGAACTATATCCCTGGCCCCAACCAAGATGATTTTAAAACTTTTATGTATACCAAGTTTTTCACTGATGATAAAATAACGATTGGCAGGGTTAAGGTGGCTTTTAAAATCAAGTGAAACCTATCTGTTTATAAAGCAATCTGATCGTGCAGTATTTCTCATCACTAACCATATAATTTAAAATATCTTAGTAATGATAAATTGTGGGAGAAATGGAACAAAAAAGAATCATAACAAAGGCTGGGCATGGTAGTACACACCTATAATCTCAGCATTCAGGAGGCTGAGGCTGGAGGATCATTGTGAGTTCAAGACCAGCCTGGGCTACAAAGTGAGCTCAAGGCCATTCTGAATGGCATAGCAAAACCCTATCTCAAGCAGACAAAACAAAAATTGTAACTTTAAAAAGTTTTAGAGTTTAAATTAATTAATTTATTTCTTTATTAAGATAAGGCTTAGCTATGTAGTTTAGGTTGGCTTTGAACTCACTGTATAACCTAGGCTGGCCTCAAATTCATAGCAGTCCTTTTGTCTCATCCTCTCAAGTGCTGGGATTACAGGCATGCACCACCATATCCAGCTTTAAATTTTTTAGAGTACATGCTCATAGTAAAAATTTCAGATAAAAGGGCCGAGGATTTAGCTTAGTTCTAAGTGCTTGCCTGGCTTGCCTATCTCTGATACCAAAAAAAATTTTTTTTCAGATAAAGAAATAATTTTTAGGGCCAGAGATTTAGCTCAGTGACGTAAGTGCCTGCTTGGCAAGTGCAAGGTTGTGAGTTTGATCCCCAGTACCAAAAAAAAGAAAAGAAAAGAAAAGAAAAGAAAAGAAAAGACATAATTTTTGGAAATGGTGGTAGTAATGGTTGTACAACTTGAGTGTACTTAATGCTTCTGATCTGTAGATTTTAAAATGACAAATTTTATGCCATATATATTTTACCACACAGTTTTTTAAAAATTCTTTTTATTTTATTTTAAAAGGGAGTAAAATTAAACACAACAAAACAGAACAGAATGGGACATAAGAAAGCATAAATTTCAAAGCTAGACAACCAGAGACCTTCACTATCTGTCATATTGTCTCTTGTTTTCTTCCAAATGGTTGTCCTTATCCTTGCATATGGAGAGCTCATACTAAGTAACATAGCCAATCTTTTCACAAGATGTGTAGTTCACTGGCTCCCACTTGCTAGGTAGGGTAGAGCGTGAGGGGGGACACGGGATGAGGGACAGGATGACATGAGATGTCTGATTCTCAGCCCACATGCAGGCAGGATCACAGTCGCCCCTCAGAGACAGGAAGAGTTCCTTGTTCTCCCAGCATCCCAAGTCAACCGCACTGTGCAGGTCCCGATGCACCAGGGTCTCTCTCCTTTGGGCTGCCGAAAGTCTGTTAAACTCTCAGCTGCCCCCCAGAGAGAGGAGGAGTTCTTTGTTCTCCTGGCACCTCAAGTCAACCGCACTGTACAGGTCCCGATGTGCCAAGGTCTCTCTCCTTCAGGCCGCCGAAAGTCTGCCACACTCTCAGCCGCCCCCCAGAGAGGGGAGGAGCTCCTTGTTCTCCTGGCACCCCGAGTCAACCGCATGGTACAGGTCCCGATGCGCCAGGGTCTCTCTCCTTTGGGCTGCCAAAAGTCTGCCACACTCTCAGCCGCCGCCTAGAGAGGGGAGGAGCTCCTTGTTCTCC